>OY735224.1:33495683-33563183 GCA_963457665.1 Thysanoteuthis rhombus
GCTGAAAGTTCCATCATTTACTCCCTACTAGATCTACAAAAAACGATTAAAATTTTTTTTCGACCCCCGCACAAACCAGTAAGCCTAAAATTTATAATGTAAATCTATACTAAATTGATCCCCTGTTTTTGCCAGCTTTCAATCTTATCTCTCGAAAATTATGACCTAGTGATCACTGTCCAAAAAAAGGCGACATAAATAGTTTATTGATAGATCCCTCCATTTTTATTTTTTTCAAATTGATCACCCCTAATACTACAGCTGCCAATGGACGTTGGTCATACGATGTTTTCTACAGAGCGACTAACTAGAACGGTTTCCATGTTGTTTTTTCCGTTTCTTTGCATTAACCATATTAACAACTTTATAACAGAAAAAAAAAAGATTTACTGTAAAATCCCCAGTTTTTTCTTTTATCAATAGACGTGAACATAGAAAATGTTCTATTCAATTGGCTAACGGCGAGAACGCTGAGTATCGAAAAAAAAGAATTTTACTCTAAAAAAAAAAAAAAATACGTGATTCATTAGAGTTTTAATGTATACACGTTGGTTCTTTGGAGGCTAAAGGTGTTCGTAGGGATTCTAGGAATTTCGCAAAGAATAAATCATGGAGATCTTTCTTTTATGCAAGGAGAAAGAAAAATCCCTTGAATCAAAGATGGCTGAGCCATGGTGAGAATAAGAGAATGCAAAGAACAAGAAAGAAACGTTGAACCGCAAAATTTAATATCATCGAATGCAAAGGAAATACATTACGAAAATTGAGTTCACCCTGAGAGAGCTCTCCGTCAAAGAAGGAGCGAAATATTCAGAAAAATAAAAAAAAGATAAGGATGATTGTAGCGAACCTAATGTGTATAT
This sequence comes from Thysanoteuthis rhombus, assembly GCA_963457665.1. Classification (NCBI taxonomy): domain Eukaryota; kingdom Metazoa; phylum Mollusca; class Cephalopoda; order Oegopsida; family Thysanoteuthidae; genus Thysanoteuthis; species Thysanoteuthis major. The sequence continues at coordinate 33,496,547 of OY735224.1, forward strand.
AATTTATTTATCTTACTTATCTAAAAAGAAAATGTCACTAAAAGATTAGTTTTTCAATTTGTATCTTCGTTCTTATACGAATTATTCCTGATAAAATCACTCTGCAATATAGAAGTATAGCGTGATCAGGTCCTTGTTCCGAAACATCAGAATTAGTTACAGGTTCAGTACCTCTTATCCGAAACTCTGAAAACCGGGATGTTCAAAAATCCGAACCCTTTAAATAACCAACATAACGTTTTGAACCTTTATGCAAAAACCTTTAATCAAATCCCCGTAGACCCACAAATCGCCGACTAATCAGCTAGGTGGGTGACAGATTCTTCTTTCTTTGAGTGTCCATATTCTGTATGTGTCTTCAGGTGCTCTTGGTTACGTTTTAGAGGTTATAACATTGGAATTCTCCATGGGTACACCACTAGGCACCATCTAACATTGACGTGTTTGTTTTCTTTTTTCAAAAATGTATTTTTCTGGTCTCAGTTGGCCATTTTGAACCCCCCTTTAAAAAAAATCAAATAAAAGATGAATTTTTGAAGATAATTTTAGATTAAGAATTCAGGCTTTAGATAAGTTTTGCTAATTATTTTAGATAATTAATTCTTGTACACGTGCTGGCTACTGAGATTCATTCATGCAAAGTACAAATATCTATCACTGCATTTTTTGCATATTCTCTAATCTGAACAGAGGTAATAGTGAGAATGTTAAAAAGGTTGCTGATACCCTTATGAGTAACAGTGATTAGAAAAGTTTAAACGTTTATGCTTATCTACAGCGCTTAAAGTCAAGTTATTGGAGAACGTGGACAGAAGTGTAAGTGCGATTACTGATCATGCATATGCAAGTAAACCAAAATCCGAAAAATTCCAAATCCTGAATACATCTGATCCCAAGCATTTCCGATAAGAAGTACCCAATCTGTAATAAAACCCGCCGAGTGAAACCGGTACCAAAACTTTCACCATTGATTCCTTTCAGTTTTCAACTTGGTCTGGCTGGCTATGTATGTATGTATCACGCGTACGATCCACACCAATAGAGCTACAGGGCTGAAAAATTTGAACATTCATTTTTATTCCATACCATGTCTGGAAGAAAAAAGTTATATTTTAGTTTCTTTCAAAATATATCCACCCCCAAATACTCTTTTTTCAAGCAGGGGCTCAGTTTGCAACATCAGTTCATTCTAAATTGGTCCCCTTAGTTTGCATCCACTTATCTCGCGAAGATTCACACTTTCTCGGTCATTACTGCCCAACAAAAGACAAAGGGGGTAATATATTTATTGATCATTCATTTTTTTGAATTGAATACTCCAAACGCAGCATACTTCCAAAAGATGTCGGTTGTCTGGTGGTTTCCATGTAGTGACTAAACAGACCTGAATAATTTATATATTCTATCTATCTGAAAAAATGTGTCTCCAAAAGATAAGTTTTTCAACTTATATCTACATTTGTATTCGAACTAATTTCCGATGTGATCACCCCACGAAATGGGAGTATGTATGTCATCTGGTCCAGTTTCCGATCGATAAGAATTATGCACTGTGTAATAAAAAAAAACCTACCAAAACTGTCTACACAGGTTTTTTTTCTAGTTTTTAAGTAGGTTTGGCTGGCTATCTAAGTATGTGTCATACGCACAGACAGTAGAAAAACATTTTAAAGGTTCAACAAGGTACTTTGATTCATTTTGCAAGTTTATGTGTCAGGCAGCAAATAAGCTCGTCTTTTTTTTTTTTTTCGTTTTCAAATAAGAACCTTTCAATGATTAGACGAAAGGCGGAAGAGATACCTTCAGCTTTGATTACCCCTTTTTCCAATTTTGATTGATCACCTCAACACCAAAAACAGACAAAAGACGATGACACAGAGACAGTTTCTATTGAGTGACAATTCAGACCCGTTTTCCTCCAATATTAACTCTTTGAGACATCATTGAGTGAGTGTTCAAGTTTCTGAAGGATTTTGCCCTGCCCCAAATCAGTCAAATAAAAAAGTGTTGTTGCAATTTTTAACTAGAGCATAGAGCCTCCACTGCCAGACCAAGGGATTGAACGCACGACCACTAGGCAACTGGACACACCTAACCAAGGCTTTGCATCCACTGACCAAGAGTATAAAGGAAGCACAAAAAATAATTAACTGGCTACGGATCCTCTGATAAAGATATCAAAGACTCTGAGAGAAAGGGAGCGGCCGGTGATTCACACCGGAGTCCAAGGGGCTGAGAGGGTCCTGAGAGTTTCTTTGGTAGAGCTGTGTATCGGAACATCTCAAGTTGACGAATGTCTGTCAATAAAAACGATGGACCATATCGTTTACCGACGATCAAACAAATTAGGTTGTCCCGTATGAAATGAGCGCTTTTTATTTTGAATTCGTCTTTTCAATTGTGATTTTAACAAATTTTGAAGCAGAAAATGTACTTATATAAATTCAAATATTCATACAGGATTTGCTTTCTTTTATAATCTGAACTTGTTATACAATTATACATCGTATCGGTTCTAATAATATAATCCCAAAATTGGTAAATTCCAGCGCTCAAGAAACACAATTTCGCATTTGGAATCGGAACTTGCCCAGGAAGAATAGTCTGACGTTTGTTCAACAAATTTTTCCCCGGAGAATTAGTCTGAATAATAACCCTAAAAGACGCCCTCTGTCGGCTATTGATGATGAGAATCTAAAAGATGTTGTGGCAATTGCTTCAGCTCTTGTTAAAAATTTACAGATTTCAAAAACAACATTTGGATGTCCCCAAGCATATTTTTTCATTCCATAATCGATAATTTCACTTGGTACATCCTAATTGCATGGCACGTTAGATGGGTAATAACAGATGAAAATAGAATGGCTAAAGGATGAGTGTGTTTTGTATAGTTTGTATTCTGGAATTGAAGCGGGGAGCAAAACCAGCTTTGAACTGCCTTATAAAATTCGTCTATGAGGTCCTGATGGGCAGGGGTATACGCACAATTTACTCCCGTGGATTGTTTCAAAGTTTAGTTCTTAATTCCCAGAAAGTTACCGAATACGACAGCCACCTGCAGAAAACCGGAGAGTACAACAGCTGAGACGTTTTGACCATAACATCAAAGATCAGGACACTAGTCCAAATAGAACAGTGTATAATGATGACAATTTCTAATCTCAGAAATTTCAATGTTTAGTTGGGTAAGTTCAGTAAATACGTCTATGTGATAATTGTCTGAATTTTGTTACAAGAGTATCAATGATTATGTATGATATGGTCAAACTATTGCAAAAAATAATTGACAAAGAAAGCAGCATCCATGTTTTCTCCAGTCGGACCAATCAGTAGGCCAAACATCAATATCAGTGTTATCTGGAAACCTCTCATCATAAGAGAATTTTTGGAAAAAGCAAACAAATTATTCAATGCAGTGAAACAACTTACAAGTACATCAAAAACACTAACATACGAGAAAAGGATGTAACGTATCCATTTCAATCGAAGATGCACTTCGAATAGGGGCTTCACATTAAACAGAACAAACAACGACCAACAAATGCTGGCAGGTTCATAGCCAGTATGTTGTGAACAAATGAATACATAGACAAGAATATAGTCTGACGATGTCATACATAGGGTCTATAAAAGATAACAAAACATAACGAAAATTCTTGTCAAAAATGATCTATGTATTTATGTATCTTCATTCTCAGTTTAGACCATCATCGAGGGTGTTGCAGGGGTTAGTTGAATACGGGCAATCGTTAGAAAGAACCACTACCGGTTTTCCAGGCTTGTGAGAGGTCTATTAAGATTGCAGCACCTGTTATTTGCGCTATGGTCATCCATCTTGATATTGACTTAGATCGACGTTTTTCGAGTTCGGTGATCTTACAAAAAAACAAACAAGAAAAAACGGTGAATCCAATGTGATTTGACTGTTATCCATTAACCTTGGGAAAGGTTCTTAAGACGTAGTTTTTTTGCTGAGAGCTTAGCAGAGAGACACTGAGTACCATTTTCGGTCTGACTGGGTAGCCGACTGAACCACGGCCTACCGGACCGGTTGCCATGATGATTTGGCGTTTTTTTTCGGAGCCCAGGCCCAGTTTTTCACGGTTTGCTATGGAATTCTTTCACCATACGTTGCATCTTATCATTTACCATTTTTCTGGTTTTCACAGAAATTTATTTATAAAAAAAAGATTCAATTTCCTGGAAAACTGATAGATGTGAACTAGATGAAAAAAAAGAAGAAGAAAAGCTCCGGATGGAAAGAATCATGAAATTTCCTGAAAGATCGCAAAAATTAACGGGAAAAGACGTTAGATGTGTTCTTCAATAAAGTCAACATAAGGAGAAAATTTCTTTTAGTTTTACTTATAAAATGGAGAACATGTTTGGCAACACGTAACACGTACATCAATATGTAATTGCTTGATTACTATATTAATATATATGCATATACAAAAGTCATATAAATCAGTATACATTTTAGCTATATATGCAAATAGCATGTATTTCAATATTGACTGATGTATATCAATAAGCATTCAACATATATATGCGTAAACATATGTAAATCTTTTATATATATATACATATATATATATGTGTGTGTGTGTGTGTGTGTGTGTGTGTGTGTTTGTAAATTCACAAGGTTCTATACAATTTTCCATTGAATGAATTATATATATATACGCAAAAGATACACACACACATATATATATATATATATATATATATATATATATATATATATATGTGATGTTCTTCCATAGGAATAGAGCACTCTGGTGGACGGGGAATTTAAGAAGCTGTATAAATATATCACTTAAATTCAACCTTCCGTGGCTGAGCACTAGGATGCTGGCGTTTGAATCTGAAACAAAGGTTTCAATCCTGCTTCGTTGTACCGGATGGGATAACGGATTGTCTATAGCCACATTGAAGAGTTGTAATACAACGGAACAGATGTCTGTGGATGACACAATAATATATATATATATATATATATATATATATATATATATATATATATATATATATATATATATATATATATATATGTACGCAACAGATATGTATAAATGCATTGCGCAGAGCAACACCCATTTTTTATATGTAGATAAGACATTATAGGGAAATAACAGACTCAAATTGAATACTCTCAACGAAAATTGTCACCAAAACTTTGACTGACTGGTCACTTATATATACGTTGCACGTACCAACCGCACAAACGAAGCTACAAGGCTGAAATTTTGAATATTTACTCTATATCTAGAAACAATTGTTCTTTGAAAATAGGTTTTTAATGGGTGGAGTTTCCATAATATCCATAATGCATATCTATGTCAGATTTATCCTTGAGTGTGTGTCCATCAGCATTTACGCTTGTTGCTTTGAAAAAACATTTTTTGATATTTCTTCAATTGATCATCCACATCACAGTATGCTGATTAGAGACGTTTGTCACATGACGTTTTCAACTGAGTGATTAACCACACCTGTTCATCCGTGGTATTTCTTTTATTCCATTCTTTGGTTTCTGCTGACGATTCAACTGTGCAGTAAAAAAAAAAAGAGATACCTAGCCTGCTCTTAATGTTCTTCAAAATTTTCAAGTTGAAAAAATGAACCCTACAGTGAAGATTGAACATCGTATCAATCGCTTACATCGATTCATCTCATAAATTGAAGTCTCAAAAGCGTCTCAGCTGATATGAAGCATGGTCTCACATTTTTAGTTGAGATCACATAATCAAACGTCCGTTCAACGTTCTCGTGGTCACATCATTGAATTTATGCCTCTTTTTTTAAAGAAATATAGACTTCACACATCAACGGAAGCAGAAAAATCCGACAATCTCAAGAAGCAATGTATGAAATACGTCTGGCAACCAATAACATTGAATAGCCGGGTATTATGTTTCCAGGCATTTGTCTTTGTGATTGTGATTTCAACGTATTCTGAAGTAGGAAATGTAGCTATACATGTACAAACGTTTATTCAACATTAGCTTTTTATTAAGTTTTCAACTGATGATTTATCATATCAGTTTCATCGAGATAATCGCTAACTCTTGAATATGCTGCCCCCAAAGGAAATCAGGCAATTGTTTTTGTAGGAGTATGAACATAGGAGTTTCGAAATGGTAACTTTCTCAGAGAAAACAATGCAACGTTGATTCCAAAATCGGTTGTTGACTTATATGCAAGTAACACCAAATCAATGAGCCAATAATATTTTTCAAATGGTTTCCCCTTTAGGAGCCTACACGAAATCCAACTTAAATCGTTTATCATAAGAAACTTCTTTGCTATTATCATCTATTTACGTATATAAGTATCATACGTATAAGTAGCAAATTTAAACATGTATTCCTTATTATCACTGGGAAAAGCTTTTTGTTTTGTTTTTTAAGAATCCCTTCTATATGGTTTCCTTATCCATGGATTCAGTTTTCAATGTACATGTATGCCAAATCGATGCCCTGGATCGTGTTTAATTTTGATTCTGCGAATTCAGACATTCTTAGTGATATGAGCAAAACAGAAACTGAGAGAAGTAATTCATTCTTTCTTGATACTCCCTCTTACGATTAAATTCAGTACATGTCGAAGTGCTGAAAACATATTTACAATCACATCAGACTCCTTTATCAGGCTACATAGAGACTCAGACCCCTTTCAGCTCGAGAAAGGAGTAAGGCAAGGTGATACCAGCTCACCTAAACTCTTCACAGCCTGCCTTGAGATGATCTTCAGAAGACTAGACTGGGAGAATAAAGGAAATAGAATAGACAGCAAGTATCTGAGCAACCTAAGATTTGCAGACGACATAGCCCTTTTCGCAGAAAACCTGAACGACCTCCAACTAACTATAGATGAACTAAATGAAAAGAGCAAGGAAGTCGGCCTACACATGAGTTTCAGCAAAACGAAGATCATGTGCAACAACCAAATCGGGGATAAAAACACTAAGATCAAAACGAAGACAGAACTCGAGAAAGTAGACCACTACATCTGCCTAAGACAACGAATCTCCATGAGACCCTCAAAATAAAAAATCAAGCTAAGAATCACACGAGGGTGCAAGCTTTTGACAGAGCAAGCCTAACCTACAAAAATAAGAAGATTCCATTATACCTAAAAAAGAAAAGTGTATAACCAATGCATCTTCCCAATAGTCTCTTATGGAGCTGGAACATGGAACCTAACCAAGAGACAGATCTGCAAATTGAGAACCATGCAACGAGCTCATGAAAGAATTGTGCTGGGGCTCAATGAAGAAACCAGAAGACAGCACCGTACATCCGAGAAAAGACAACATTCATAGAATCCATTAAAAACCTCAAATGGCAGTGGGCTGGCTTATATTGCATGAATGCCAGACAACTGATGGACATCGCGACTCACGACATGGATCCCCCAAGATCACATGCACAACCGAGACCAGCAGAATGTTAGATAGAGGGATGGGCTTGACAAATTCAGAAAGTACTGGCTCCGCAACCCCCATGATAGAGAAGAGTGGAGAATCCTGTGGAAGGTCCAACGACGGACGTTAAAAAACTGATGATAATAATGATGGTGATGAACTATTATTGATAACATTACGATTTCTCTTAGGTGACCTGTTTTTAATTGTTTCCAACCAAAAGCCTTCACGAGATCCATTCTAAATGGAGTCTCGTCAAAAAAAAAACCGACCGCTCTTCCCAGGCAAGGCCAAATAAACAGCCCTTCAGTAACATACGATATCATTAGGTCTTTTGTCTCAGTGCAGAATTTTAAAATCTATGCAGAAGCAGTCTCTTCCCAATCGTTGGCGCTCCCCTCATTCATTTCCCCTTTTTCTGACAATTCTGAGTTAAATAGAATATGCCTAAGTGTAGTTTGGAACAAAATCTCAGTATCCGACTCCTATAGGAAATATAACGCTGTCTCACACCAAATGAACGATCATAAAATGATAATCATGCTCGGTGATACCAAAAAGTTGTTTTGAAAATCTGATAATTTTGAGCCAGAGCTTGAACACTCATCCTTGTATGAGTCTCTACAACATCCCCTTGAATTCTCCTCAACAACTGATTCAACGATGTGACCACGAGAATCTTGAACGGATGTTTGACGAATAATGTGATTTCAACTGGAAATGTGAGACCATACTTCATATCTGCTGAGACGCTCCAGTCCACGCAGCCATTCGAGAACTTCTTTGTAAAAGCAGCTCCCGCAGTATTCCCTTCTTTTACTAAATCAGTTTTCACTCGAGTTGACGATGACTGTATTATCAGCTTTGAAACATTTTTGTTGTCCCCTCCAAAGGATATAGAAGTCCTCTCGCGCGCACAATTATTTTATTGAGTCTCACAATTTGATGTTGACTGGCATTAGTAGGATTTCGTGTTTTGCTTCTGTTGCAAAACCAATCCTCTTCGGGTCTCTCTATTTGATGTTGCCCCAAGGAATGTTTTCGTTTGATGTTTTCGATAATGTCAAATACACACGCACACACACACACACACACACACACACACACACATATATATACACACACACACACACATATATATATAAACATGATAAATGAATATATATATATATATACATATACATAGAGGTACTATATATATATATATATACTATAGTACATATAAAGGTACTATATATATATAAAAGTACTATATATATATATACGTATATATATATATATATATACATATATATATATATATATGCATATAAAGGTACTATATATATATATATATAATTATATATATATAGTACCTTTATATGCATATACATATATATATATATATGTATATATATATGTATATATATATATATATATATATATATATATATATTTATATGCATATAAAGGTACTATATATATATATATATATATATATATATATATATATATATATATATATAAATATAAAGAGAGAGAGATAAATAGATAGATAGATAGATAGGTTTCGATCCAACCTTGCAGTACTGGAAGGGATAGACAAAGTGCTGTGGATGACAAAATCATTAATTATCATTATAAACGTAATATATATATATATATATATATATATATATATATATATATATATATATATATATATATATGGTACCGTGGATTGTGCAATTTTGATTTATGCAGTTTTTGTATAGTACAGTTGAGATCATCATCATCATCATCAGTCTTTTAACGTCCGTCGTTGGACATAGAGTTTCCCCAGGATCTGCCACATTTTTCTATCAGGAGCTAGTACTTTCTGAATTTGACTAGTTTATCTCTCCATATTGTATTTTGTTGACGTCGATTTTGCATCTGATCTCTGGGGATCCATCTTGTAAGTCATGATGTCCATCGGTTGTCTTTCATTCTTGCAACATGACCAGCCCATTGCAGTTTGAATTTTTTCAATAGATTCTATGATATACGAATCAAATATTTAATTATGATATAAACTCGAACTGTCAGAGGACCGAAAAAAAAACTGCTTCATAACAAACTCTCGTCTTATTCTGCTGGCTGTTTAAATTGTAAAATCGGCGTCACATTATAATGGCTCCTTGTTGGATGGGTTCGAATCCTGAAGCAGCCCATTTCTTCAGTTGTCCATTCGTTTTACGCTGTCGGGTCTAACTTGCATATTCACCATGTAAATACGGGATGTCGGTTCCAAAATAGTCTCAAATAAAAATAATGCATTTACAATCATTCTGACTGACTATACATCCATTTCTTTTTTTATCTTAATATATATATATATATATATATATATATATATATATATATATATGTACATGTATTTGTAGATGTCTAAATATCTAAGTGTGTATGTGTGTCTCTTTCTTTCTCTTTCTTTCTATGTCACTGTCTGTCTCTCTCTCTCTATATATACATATATATGTGTGTGTATATACGTGTATTTGTAGATGTCTAAATATATATTTAAGTGTGTATGAGTGTCTTTTTCTCTCTCACTCTCCGTCTCTCTATATATATGTATGTGTACATACATATATGTATACACGTGTATTTTCATATGTCTAAATATTCAAGCGCGTATGTGCGTCTCCTTCTCTCTCTCTCTCTCTCTCTCTCTCTTTCTCTCTCTCTCTGTCTTTCTCTCTTATATATATATATATATCGATTAGCTTCAGGTTACAAACCTCGCAGAGTCAGTGAAGCATCTGAACAGAGAAAGTATGTAAGTTACCTCCTGAGGTCATAACCCCTTTAGAGCTAACGATATTCTCGCGTGATCTTTTGCCGTAACGCAGTAGTTGATTTTCTGCATCTTCTCAGGCGAAATCGTGGCAGACATGGAGGCTTTCTCTAGTAAGCAAAGCAGCCATTCAATGTCTTGCAACGCCCCCGGCAAAGAAATAGCGCCGGAAAACACTTTCAAACTACATTTCATTCCACACTTCATATACATCAGTCAATAAATGCAGATTGAATCTCTAGCCCCTTTTTTTTGTTCTTATAAATATCGGCTGCCGAAAGATATACTAGAATGGAAGTTACGTCCCCTTGTTAAATATTGCCAATGTAGAAGTTTTTAGCTATGTCTGGGAGTCAGAAATTAACGTTAAGTAGATTTTCAATGATGTAAATAGTATTTTTTTTTTACTTTAGAGTTATAGAAAAGGTGATATTTTCCAAGATTTGAATGATAGAAAAAATGTTGAAAATTCAAGTCGGATTTATTTTATTGATATTATTTAATTTCTTCGATTATCAATTGTTGTCAATGAATCAGACCTCTCACCATTGGTGTCGTGGAGCCAGTACAACCCGAACTTGTTTAGTTCGTTACGATATCTTCTTTGCTATCGGCCATAGTTTCGCATATGATATCTGGGGATCCGGGCATTTAATCGTGGTTTCCATAGGTTGTGTGATAATCTTGCAACATGGTCACCAATTGATTTTTGAGTTTTCCAATGGTTTCTTTGATGTCTCTGACCTTTTTCCCTTTTTTTGTATGATATAATCTGGTGTCTTGTGATCTTTTAATGTCCACGTTGCATGGTCCTACGATTTGGTAAAGTTCCATGTTTTAGCTCCTGGAATTTACGTTTCTTGTTAAGTGCCCCAAGCCTAGACCTTTTTGATGTGTTGAAATGTCAGAGATTGCCGTTCAGATAATTTCTAATGATATAAATAATCTGTATTTTTAAATACCGTAATAAAAGTTACATTTATGATGGATTAAAAAATATTTAGATAGAATAAATGTTGGACATTAAAGTCACATCTAATACATTGATATTATGTTACATATGTCCTTAATCTTAGACATACACGTTGAGAAACTAATTGTTTCTGGATGTTTGAGGATTTGGTGTTCAATAAACTTACCGTAGAAGATAAGAAAAAAGGTCTTTTAGTTTTACTTAATGAATTGGTAGTCATGCAACATGTATATCAATATGTATTTGCTTGATTTGAATTAATTCATATGCATGTACAAAAATCAGATATATTAGTGCATAATTGCTTTACTGATACATGCACTTGACATGTATATCAATTTAGACCAATGTATATCAATGTATGTCGATGAACATTTCATATTTATGCTGATCTTACAAGATATATATATATATATATATATATATATATATATATATGTATATATGTGTGTGTGTGTGTGTGTGTGTGAAGGTTTGTAAATTCAGTGTCTCTATAATCTTTTCATAGAGCTTGATTTAATAAATTGTACATCCATACATACATATATATATATATGTGTGTGTGTGCGTGTGTGTGTGTAAAGGGTTGTAAATTCAGTGTTGAATATAATCTTTTTATACAGCTTTATTTAATAAATTGTACATACATGAATACATATATATATATATATATATATACATACATATATATATATATGTATAAGTATATATATACGTAATACACACACACACACACACACACACACACACACACACACACACATATATATATATATATATATATATATAAATGAATTATAAATTGCGTTTCACTTTATGGAAAAATTTGAAAATGATCGCTTGTCTTCTGACGGTTGATATATCACTCAATTTAGACAACATAAATGAAATAAACAAATAAAGAAAATGGGCCTCCTGCAATAATGAAACCTACCACCAATACTGTAGCTGCTTCGACGTAGCGATGCTGTAACCAAGCAGCAATCCTATCAGTTGCAGGTTCGATTCTTGCCGCTGCCCCATTTTCTCCAATTGTTTATTTTATTTACGTTGCCTAAATTGAGTGATATATCAATCTTGTAATGATGGGAGATTATTTTCAATTTACAATGTAATATAACATAATTCATAATTCATTCCGTCAGACTGAACATGTCTGTTTCTTCATATATATATATATATATATATTGATTGTCTCGGAAGCTTCACATCTTTAGACACTAGAGACCAGCAAAAATTTCTGAGGAAATTTGCTAATCAAGTTGGGCAAGGTATCTTTGCTAGATATATAGCATACTAACTCTTCGACATCATTAATGTTTATTTCTCAATACACCTCTATAACCCTAACAAACATTGTTGGTGGAGTGCTTCAACTGTCTTATATTAAGACATTCCATAAAGTACGGAGGTCAGTGCACAAGCATTGCCATTAGATAGCACAGTATTTTAGGGAGAGAGAGAAAAAAAGAGTCTGTGACATCATAGAAACTTTGAGAAAACTCAAAAGGCAATTAGCTGGATATGTTACAAGAATTTCAGATAACCACCGGCCATCATGACTCACATCGTGGATCCCGAAGGATCAGGTGCAAAACTGTGGCCGACAAAAAGTAAGATTGCATTACGAGCTAGATAGATTCAGAAAGTATTGGCCCAGCGATGCCCATGATAGAGATATGTGGCAAATCCTGGGGAAGGTCTTTGTCCAAAGACGAACGCTAACAGACTGATGATGATGACCTTTTAGCTGCCACATGATTTTCTACGGTAGCTCGTTATGCAGCTCTATCCCTATATAATTTTCCCCCAATTGTCTTTACCAGTTTTACCTTCGAACAGTACTACCATTATGGCATCTCTGAAATTCCCTAGAACAGATTCCTAGGTTCAAACTACTTGTTGCAATTTATGAAGATGTAACGGGATCATTTCACCGCCATATTTTGGCTGTTTGATATAAAAACCATCCATCTTTAGTGGTTTTCCACCATTTTATTTCTCAAAACTTGTTTTTATTTTTCCTAAGGAAAAAAAAGAGGAGCCGTAAGACTATCTCTCACTGAGCAATTTGGAAAGGTTTTCCCCTGTAAATCCTCTCCAGCAGTTCAAAAGTAATTTAGAAGCTCATCAAATTGGTCCCACCCATCTTTTCGAGAGACTAACCAGGTCTCGAACACGTCTCAGTTGAACCACTTAAAAACTGATCATACCTATGTTTACAATGTTGACGGTTTCCAACAACGCGTATGAAATGTAGCGTGTGAAGTTCGATTTTAACTTAGGAGCTCATCAAATTGATCCCATCCATCTTTGAGGGAGTCAAACTTGGTCTAGAATATTTCTCAGCAGAATCAATTAAAAACTGAAGATACCTAGGTTCACCATGTTGTCGGTTTCTAACAACGTGTATGAAATATAACGCGTTGAGTTCAAGAGTGATTTAAAAGCTTGTCAAAGTGGCCCTACCCATCTTTTGGGGAGACTATCTGGATCTTGAATATGTGTCAGCAGATCCATTTAAAAACTGAAGTTACCGATTTTTACTATGTTGACAGTTTCTCACAACGCATATGAAATGTAGTGAGTGGAATTCGATCCAATCCATCTTTTCGGGAGACTAAACCAAATCTCAAATATGTGTGAGCAGAACCACTTAAAAACTGAAGATACCTACGTTTACTACGATGGCAGTTTCTAACAACGCGTATGAAATATAACGTGTTAAGTTCAAGGGTGATTTAAAAGCTCGTCAAACTGATCCTACCCATCTTTTGGGGAGACTAACCAAGTCTCGAATATGTGTCAGCAGAACCACTTAAAAACTGAAGATACCTATGTTTACTAAGTTGTCGGTTTCTTACAACGCGTATGAAATGTAACGTGAAGTTCAAGAGTGATTTAAAGGCTTGTCAAAGTGATCCTACCCATCTTTTCGGTAGTCTCGAATATGTGTCAGCAGAACTACTTAAAAACTGAAGATACGTATGTTTACTATATTGACGGTTTCAAACATCGCGTATGAAATGAAACGTGTGAAGTGTAATGTTGGAATATCGAATTAAGAAGCAAATCGATGGCTACATATTGGAAATGAGATATTAAGATCACTAGAAATCGATAACGGAAAACGAAGGTAGGTAACAAGCTTATATAGGAAAAATGAATCAAATAAACAGGTCAGGTCAGTCACCCAATAAAAACTGTCACATGACCAACATTTTTTGGCAGTATGCCGTGGGAGGGGTGAAAAAATAGAAATAGGGGTGATCGATGAATAAATTACTTTTCCTGTCTTTCGTTGGACTATGATAGTCTAATTTTTCGAAAAACTGGCAGAAACAAACTAAGGAATCAACTTAGGACACACTTCCATTGTAAATTGACCTCTCCATTCTTGTAGAGGGAATTTCACGAAAAGCAAGGGAACCGTTCCATGTAAGGAGTAAATGTTAGAAACTCCTGACCCTGCAGATCGATTGGTGGGGCCTGTACGCGTGATACATGCAGCCAGCCAGATCACCTTGAAAACTGAAGAAGCACGTTGACAGTTTTGGTTGACGGTTTCAAATGAACGATTCGGAAGAAAACAATATAGAGCTTAGATAAAGTTTGGTATATAGATAAAGATTCATCGATTAAGTGGTTAATTCACTTGTAGGCGATAGACACATTGGCAGGTATGAGACATCGATTATTCAAGAGATATGCCAGGGAAATTGAAGAGAAAATAAATGGATCTCATCATACAAGCTGAACTCGGCAGGTCGACTGGAAAGTTTTATAAATGAACAGACAGGTATCTAGAGTGGGTGGAAGGAAACTACCTATTAGAAATTGGTAATAGCTTTATCATTTATTGATCGATTGTAGTCAAACTAGCTTTACTACGGATCTTACAAGGGTAGGAATGTCCTACTGTGTTAAAATTCATCGTATGCACTCATTCTTCAAAAACGTTTAGGTATGACCTCGATAAACCGTTGCAGGAGGTCCGATGGTATAGTATGGTTGCCATAGAATGTCGAATGTACTTCACCATTTGATCCAGTTTGTTGTTTGGTATGGTACATCTCTACTTTCACCCACTGAATGGGAAGAAGCCATCGGGTTGTGAGGTCAGGTCGATTGAAAAGTTTCATAAATTCACAGTCAGGTTTACCACATGGGTGGAAGAAGACTCCCCATTGGAATTCGTTAATAGCTTTATAATTTATTGATCGATTGTAGTCAAGCAAGCTTTACTATCGACCATATATGAAAGAATTTGCCTACTGAGTTGAAATTTAACGTACACACCATTTTTCTGAAAGCGTTTTGGCATGGCATCAATAGACCTTTGAAGAAAGTTCGACAGTATTCTGACCATAACATATGGAATGTGCTTTTCCAGTTGATCCTGTCCTCTTCGCAGACCCCCACTGGAAATAATCACAGGGGCGTAAGATCAAGTATAATTTCTAATAGTGAATTAATTCTCTAAAACCGTATACATGCGTGGTTTGTTTGGGAAGTATTCAGTCGTTTAATATTAACAATAAATAAATAAATAAATAAATAGCTAACGTAAGACTATGACAACATTAGTCTTTTTTAAAGTACGCCTCTTCAGACCCCACACTCTCATCCCAGTTTCCTTTATGTGTAGCTCTATTTTGGGATTACCATCAGCTGCCACGTTGCGTTCCCCTAAAATTCAAATTCCAGTTGGGATTCGCGTTCACTCTGTATAAATGCCTTTGGGAATGGCATGAATTAATATCTCTCTATAAAGCTATTGGTAAAGTAGTCCTAGCTATGGGCTTGATAGTCCATGTATGGGTTAAATAGCCCAAATCCATAGCACGTATGGTAGTGACCAATGGTAGATCCTGCTGTGGTAATGGTGGAGGTGCTGTGATTCTTATTAGCAAACGGTTAATGGTGAATGAGCAAGTAGGATGACTCCCGTTGTTGCAACCAGCTGCAAAGACTGACTGAGCACGGGGAACCTGGCTTTGCACCTTACTAGGTTCAGATCTATGTGGTAGTTGCTTACTAATTAGTCTCATTATGACCGTTATTTCTGTAGCAAGTTCGATCCTCATTGGAGGCACGGTATTAGTAGCCTTGTACCAGATTAAGATAAGCTTTGGCAAATCAATCATATTCATTAGACTCAACATCAGATGCACCATTTTAGTAGCATTGTAACAGATTAGGATACGCTTTGGCTCGTCGATTGTATTCATTTGATTCACCACGACAGTGAATGTAACTCAATCTTACGAGTGAAAAGTGGCAAAAGCACCCAGTTTCGACAGCCAAAGTGCAAAACTATCATTGCAAAAGAGACCAGTCTCAACAGCCAAGGCGCAAAAGTATCATTGCAAAAGCGTCCACTTTCGACGGCCAAGGTGCAAAAGAAACACGATTCCCTTTTTTAGTGCAAGGGAAAGGAGAAACCCCGTAGTTGAAAAATCCTGGGACCGTTTGTTGCCTCTAGCTCAATGAGTCAAGATTTACTTAAGCCAAAAGGTCGAAGAGCAATTCGCCAGTTCACGTAGTCAAATATTACATAACGGCCTAATATGGGCTTCCACAGCAATTGCCCAGTCCCAACGGTCAGTGTAACAATGGTGTCTGGTTGATACACAACGCTCCTCATTCAATACCAAGGGAGTTACGATCCCAAAGTCGTAACCTCCGAAAGCTGGCTCTCTTCATGTATGCCTTATGTATCTCTCTCGACAAGGGTACACGACTGATTCTAGACAAGCGATCTACAAGACTATCTCACACTGAACTATTCAGAATGCCATTTCATCGAATCATTTTCGAACAGTTCAAGAGTGATTTAAAAGCTCATCTACATCATTCAACATTCAGCAACATTATTCCAGAGATATATTTTATCCATATATTAAACAGATAATTTTTGAAATTGTTGAATACCATTTCTTTATAGAATATGTTTTTATTGAATTTTATTGAAGGTCACCTTATTGGGTGGAACCCTAGAATTTCATTGCGAAACCCTGGTTTAAGTGGAACATACTTTGGGAAATATTATTTCCACAAGTCATTACAATACTATCTAGGTATATTGTGTAGAATTTATTCTGGAAGAAAAAAAAGCCCCCCAAAAACCATAAATGTGAGTTTGGTTCAAATGATTGCTCCGGTATAGTGACCTTGTGCTGGACTGAACTTGGTTGAGAAAATATTTGTGTAATAGTCCCCCCCCCCCCATCCAAACATAGTGTTCCTGTAAAAAAATTTTGGGGGCCGAAATGAGATGAAGCGAAGATGCAATTATCATTGATTTATATCGGCAACCTTTTTTAGCGTCCCCAGACCAACAAGATAACACACTAAACTATACAAAATAGCACACAAAACGAATAATAATACTAACAGAAATTATATGAAAGGAAAATAGTACGTACTGCCATCGTAAGTAGTCGCTACCAAAACAAACTACTATTGCGTTTCTCTGAGTTTTTGAGATGGAGTATTATTATTATTTCTATTATTATTCGAACTATCCTCATCTTGGTATATTGTGTAGAATTTATTCAGGAAGAAGAAATGCCACAAAAAAAAAGGTTGAAATAATTGTTCAGGAAGAACACTGGAAGATTCGAAAATTGAAAGAGTCGGCCCATATGCTAGGCAAGAAAAACTGCGCCAGTAATCGTAGCATTGAAATGGATACCATATGGGAACCTCTAATAATGAAAAACAGAAAAGAGTAACATCAAATACCAAAAACTGTCACCTGAGGTTTAAGGCTCCTAAAAATTACCAACGGTTGTCTACAAGGACACATAGCGTAGTTGGTAGACAAGGAATCTGATGGTTCTAGGTTCAATCCCAGTGTGAGACAATAATAATTCGAAAAAATACTATTACTACTATATATCCACGTCGGTTAAATAAAGGGTTCGTTACTTCCCCACACCTACCAGATGATACCTAATGAAGGCCGTATACTACAACAGCCGAAACGTTGTATGAAAAACAACCAAGATGAGGATAGTCTGAATAATAATAGAAATAAACTACTTTTGCTTTACACCTTTATCATAACAGTGTAAGTGGTGTAAAACGGACGGGACAACCTGTATTTAGGATATCGATGTAGTAGAGATATTCTGGTTTGAATTTTATTGACTCGAACAAAATGAAAATGAAAAATGTTATCTGTTTTGTAATATGATATGATCAGTGCTGCATTCAAACATGGGCGGAGCTGGTTGCAGTCAAGGGTCTCATTACCTAGGAGCCTCAAGCAGAATAAGATTACCATTATTTCTATTTTAGGAGTAACAGTAAGTTTCAAAAACAAATAAAGAACAAAAAAATATCAACATATATGTATTCTATGTTGAGTTTCATAGAGTTTATTTAGAGGAATTTTTTAAAATTCTTTTCATTAAAACTTGCCCTCACAAATAATAACTGCTGCGTAATCCCATCGAAGAATAAATATGGTCAGAATAATTTCAAGGCCTTTTTCTACAGTGGAACATCTAAACAAACAGTAATAACATCTAGAAACATCTAGAAACATCTAGAAACATCTAGAAGCATTCTCCGGAATCTAGATGTTATTAATAAACCCTCAAAAAATAAGGTCTTCAAAAAGTCTTAAAAAAAAAAGATTCTGTTATTTTTTTTTTTTTCAAAAATAAAAAGAAACATTTTTAAGAAGGGGTTTAAGTAGAGATCTGATGCCAATTTTCAAGTCTGTAGACAAATCGGTATTGCTGGGAACGCTGGAACTCTCAAACAATCGGGCATTTTAAAAAGGTTCGAACTCTTTACCACCTATGGTAGCTACAATTGATCAATGTAACTAAAACAGAATTCAATCAATAAAAAGATTAGTGAATTGCTCCGAGCCATTCTCACAATAAGCACTAGGAATATTGCATTTTTAGATCGGGAAAATAAAAACGAGTAACACTAGTTACAAAATTATTCTTCAGAATTAATTTTCAAATATTTCTTCGATCCCAATTATTCTTTATATGGTGTCAGAAGAAGTGGTCCTGACCCCCACATTGAGAAGCATTAGTGAATAGCTCTGATCCATTTTCAAAATAAGCACTAGAAAGATTTTATTTTCAGATCGGGAAAACATAAGCGAGTAACATTAGTTACAAAATTATTCTTCAAGATTGATTTTTAAATATTTCGGGGATACGATTATTCTTTACATAGTCTCAGAAGAAGTGGTCCTGGCCCCCACATTGAGAAGCATTGTCCCTAACCAAGCGCCTCGGGTTACTTTTATCCAGTGCTGAATGTGATCGATAGAATAAAACTGATTGATTGATTGAACACCAGACGGTAAGAAGTCAGGAATTGTGAGTCTGAAATAGGAACTGTCTGCAGAAGGAATAGGACGAGAAGCAATGACCATTTAAAAGAGAAAAAAAAACGGGTTATATTCCCCGCCCCCATTTAGGTTTTTTTTTTTTTTTGCTTTTGAATTAACCTTTTTCCTCAGGCCCGTCGATGATTACCACGATTCACCCAACCGTACACACGACCTCTTTACACGGAAAAAAACCTTTCCGCACCGCTGCACCGGTTACGGTCAATCGGGTGTGCTGAATGAACGTCTTTGTACTAAAAGCCCGACTCCATTCGCCGGGGCGTTGAAATAGTCAGCGTAGTATCAAATGACTGGGAAATTTTCGTAAAATGGTTTTTGTTCTTGTTTTTTGTTCCTAAATAATTGCTGGACACAGCAAACAATGTACAGGGTTACCATTTGGTATTTTCCCAGACCAGACCAGAGCACTGGTACTTAACAAAACTTTTTGGTTCCGAAATTATTAATTTTGTTCCGAAGGGAAATTTATGAAAGATAACAATCCCTTACACACGAATGATATAATGCAATATAAATATTCACGAACGATAGATATAAAATAATGCATTTTATCCAATTTTTTCTTGAAAGTTTAGTCTGATGAAGATTTTAAGTCATTTGATTATTCCTATTTTAGTATTGTCTTCTTGTTGACAGTCTTAGAGTTCTGTTGAAATGGTCGTTGTTTGAGCAGTGACTCAGTAGGGACAGAGGGTCCCTTGGTGAAGGATTTGGGTAGTCGCTTTCGGAGCACATCACCCCTACCCAAAGTAAGTGATGTGGCTGAGTCTTTTGGGGCCGATGACCCAGCAGGAACTGACGTACTCTTGGTGTAGTTTTTGGGTAGTCGCCCTTGGAGCATATCACCCCCACCCAAAGCAAGTGATATGGCTGGGCCTTTTGGTACCGAGGTCCCAGCAGGAACGGCCGATATAATATTTGGTGTGCAAATCATGGGGAGTAATGGGCCATGCCCTGCCACGCTGGCCCAAGACGTGTTGGCAGGGGGTCTAGTGGATTGTCCGCTGCGGGTCAGTGGCAAAAGAGCTCCACCGGCTCTTGATACACATCCAAACTGTTCTTGTGAAAACAAGAGTGGATGTTCGGAGCACCAAGGTTAAAAAAAAAAAAAAAGAAAAAAAGTAGGATGCAGATTCCGGTGGGGACGACTTGGAAGATACCTCTCCCATAGGCACATACAACGTCAGAACACTGTCAACTGACATGCACCTAACTGATCTAGAAAGTGAAATCAGAAATGTCAAATGGGACATCATAGGCATTAGTGAGGTAAGAAGACCCGGAGAAGAACTGATCGAACTGAGAAGCAAGCATCTTCTTTACAGCTACGGTAAAGAGAAAGTAAAACAAAGTGGAGTTGGCTTTCTCATCAATAAGAACCTGAAAGACAATGTAACTGGCGTCAAAGCCGTCTCTGACCGGGTAGCTAGCGTCACCATACAACTTTCAAAACGATACAAACTCAATATAATCCAAGTCTACGCTCCCACTTCGCAATCAACCCAACAAGAAATAGACAACTTCTATGATGACTTGAACTCCCTACTCCAAGGCACCAGAAAACACTTCAATGTTATCATGGGAGACTTCAACGCACAAGTAGGACAAGGAAATGAAAATTGCGTCGGCAAATTTGGATACAAAATACGCAACGAGAGAGGAGATGATCTTGTAAACTTTGCGACGGCTAATGGATTCAAAATCATGAACACCTTCTTCAAGAAGGGACCCAGTAGGAAATGGACTTGGAGGAGCCCCAATCACGAAACAAGAAACGAAATAGACTACATCCTAACGGACAAAAACGATATCGTCAAGGACATCCAAGTCCTAAATCAAGTCAATGTAGGCAGCGACCACAGAATGGTACGATGTAAAGTACAAATAAACACCAATAAAGAACGCAGGAAAATGTTCCATACAAAACCGCAGCCTCTAAACATACCAAAAGAGCACGTTCAATCTTTCA
Source organism: Thysanoteuthis rhombus (assembly GCA_963457665.1). Lineage (NCBI taxonomy): Eukaryota > Metazoa > Mollusca > Cephalopoda > Oegopsida > Thysanoteuthidae > Thysanoteuthis > Thysanoteuthis major. Next base: position 33,518,101 of record OY735224.1, read on the forward strand.
AGCTCGAATTGAAGAACAGATTCAGAATTCTTACTGAACAAGACAGCACCAACATCAACGAACTAAGCAGCAAAATGACAACGTCAATAATTGAAGTAGCCTCTACATTCAAGCCAATGGGCAAACAACCCATTAGCAAAATCTCGGATGAGACTAAAAATCTCATGGAAAAACGCAGAAACCTCAAGCCACCGACAACAACGAGAGAGAAAATTAAAGAGGCTGAACTAAACAAATTAATCAAGAAGAAACGAAGAGAAGACAGAAGGAGATACACAACGGCAGTCATTGAATCAACTCTTGAAAAAGGTCGGGGCTCCAAAGCTATAAACAAACTCCTCAACTCGGGACGAAGGCAAATAACTAGCATACTCGAGGAAAATGGAAACCTAACAACAGACAGAGACAGGATTGTCGAACGCGCCAAAGAATTCTACCAAAAACTTTATTCGTCCAAACAAGGACTGCAAAACAATGAGCAATATACGCAAGACACGGGCAAACAACTAGAGGACTTCCCAAAAGTAACCCCGTGGGAGGTGAAGGAAGCCATTAAACAGACAAAGAAAGGAACTGTCCCTGGACCAGACAACATCACCATCGACCTACTCCGAAAAGCAGGTAAAACCATCAATAGGAAACTGGCCGTCCTCTTCAACCTGTGTCTAAAACACAGTAAAGTCCCAGACGATTGGAATACTGCTATCATAATGCTTTTATATAAAAAAGGAAACCCGAAAGACCTCAACAACTATAGGCCTATAAGCCTTCTCAACTGTGTATATAAACTTGTCACAAAGATCATCACCAACCGAATCACAAAAACACTCGATGAAAACCAGCCACGTGAACAGGCTGGCTTTAGAAGAAGCTACTCGACCATGGACCACCTGCACTCGATAAATCAACTGAAAGAAAAAGCAGCAGAGTATAGACTACCACTTGCCGTAGCATTTATCGACTTCAAAAAGGCGTTCGACTCAGTAGAAATCCCTAAGGTCATGGAAGCCATCAGTCGCCAAGGTGTAGATCCAGTATATGTTGAAGTGTTGAAACATATATACAATCACGGCAGCTCATTTATCAGGCTACATAAAGACTCGGACCCCTTCCAGCTCCAGAAAGGAGTAAGACAAGGTGATACCAGCTCACCTAAACTCTTCACAGCCTGCCTCGAGATGATCTTCAGAAGGCTAGACTGGGAGAGTAAAGGAATTAAAATAGACGGCAAGTATCTGAGCAACCTCAGATTCGCAGACGACATAGCCCTTTTCGCAGAGAACCTACACGACCTCCAACTAATGATAGATGAACTAAATGAGGAAAGCAAGAAAGTCGGCCTACACATGAACTTCAGCAAGACGAAGATCATGTGCAACAACCACATTGGAGATAAGAACACTAAGATCGAAATCGAGGACACAGAACTCGAGAAAGTAGACCACTACATCTACCTAGGGCAACGAATCTCCATGAGACCCTCAAAAGAAGAAGAAATCAAGCGAAGAATCACACTAGGATGGCAAGCCTTTGGCAGAGCTAGCTCAACCTTCAAAAATAATAAGATCCCATTAATCCTAAAGAGAAGGGTGTATAACCAATGCATCCTCCCAATAGTCACTTATGGAGCTGAAACATGGAACTTAACCAAGAAACAGACCCGTAAGCTGAGAACCATGCAACGTGCACATGAAAGAATAATCCTGGGCCTCACATGGAGAGACCACAAAACAGCACAACACATCCGGGAAAAGACAAGAGTTAGAGACATCATAGAATCCATAAAAAATCTCAAATGGCGGTGGGCTGGCCATGTTGCAAGAATGGCTGACAATCGATGGACATCACGACTCACAACATGGATTCCCCGAGACCATATGCGCAACCGAGGCCGGCAAAATATTAGATGGAGAGATGAACTAGATAAGTTCAGGAAGTACTGGCTCCGTGACGCCCATGATAGAGAAGTGTGGCAAATCCTGGGGAAGGTCTATGTCCAACGACGGACGCTAAAAGACTGATGATGATGATGATGATGATGATGATTTTAGTATTGAAGCAACTCAATTTGGTCCCGCGATCATACAAACCCGTTTTGTTTTGTGACAAGGGACATCTACCTTTCCAGCAAGTAAGGCCGTACTTGCTATTCAAAGAGTGATGGGCGAGTTTATTATGAAGCATGCTGAAAACTTTACAAACACAGTAGCCCTCAAGCATGCAAATCACCACCGCAACCCAATATCACTCGATCAGGTTAACAACTATAACAATAAATCTGTTTGGCAGATTTGTCAAAGGCAGCCTTTATTCAAGAAGATGGTTGTAATCATATTCTTCTGGAAATTAGCTTAGTTCTCCAGCAAGAAGTTCTCAGCTTGGAGAATTAGGAAAAGAAGTTTTGCAGAATTCTCCATATTCACCAGATATTTCTCTGACGGAATATTAGCTTCTCAGGCATTCCTGACCTCATATTCGTATAACATATAGTGCCTTTCGTGAATTCTAAACAATAACACTGAAAACTAAACCTTGCGAGTTTTTTTAGAGATAGTGTATTATTGTTGGAGAATCGTTGAAGAAAAATTATTTCTTCAGATGGGCCATATTTTGTCTTGTAGAATTCTCCATATTCACCTGATATTTAACCGACAGAATATTAGCTTTTCAGGCATTTTTGACTTCACATTCGTATAACATATATTGCCCCTTGCGAATTCAAAACAATAACGCTGAAAACTATATTCTTACGAATCTTGTAGAGAAAGTGTATTATCATTAGAGAATCGTTGAAGGAAAATTATTGTTTCAGATGGGCCATATTTCGTCTTGCAGAATGCCCCATTGAATATTAGCTCCTCAAACATTTTGGACTTCATTTTGGTATAACATATAATGCCTTTCGTGAATTCCTAAGAATAACACTGAAAATTAAACCCAACAAATTTTATAGAGATAGTGTATTATTATTAGAGAATCATAGAGGGAAAATCATTGCTTCAGATGGGCCATATTTCGACTGTATATTTACCGATTTCTGCTGTTGTCTAGTTATAATGACACAAAACTTACTTAATTGGAAGCACATCTCGCGGATGTGATGACGCCAGCCATGTTAGGCCTGTCGTGTTAATATAGCTTGAAGTTAGAAAGAATGTTCACCAACGTTTCTTTCTTTCCTCAGTAATAGCTTGTTAAAGGAAGTCATTATTATCAACCTAGAAAAGTTTTGACGTAGGCTCAGGCAATGGGAGAAGAAATCCACGGAAGACCAACTGAATGCTCTACTGAATATTGATCAACCTCTCCAGAACTTCAAGAAACTTCGAATTGAATACTGAACTTTATATATACCGAGCAAAAATATAAGTAACGGTTATAACAAATTGCATAAATTGATTATTATTGCCGAAAAAAAAAACCCTACTTTATTTACCTACCTCAGTGGTTTCCAAACTTATTTGGTAATGGGAGACATCGGATGAAACTAATATTATTCCAGAGAGATATTGTATCCATATATGAAACAGAAAAAAATTGATATTTTTGTTTACCATTTCCATATAGAATATGTTTTTATTGAATTTTATCAAAAGACACCTTATCAGGTGGAACCCCAGAATATCATCGCACAACCCTGGTTTCTGTGGAAGGTATTTTATTTGGGAAATATCATTTTCACAACTCATTATTATACTTTTTAAGAATATAGTATAGAATTTACAGCTTTATCAGGAAGAAGAAAAGCCATAAAATCAAATTTTTGGATTATTTTGGGTGATGAAGAGTTAAGGAATTATATTCATTTTTTTCCATTTATTGATAGGCGGCATAAGTGTTAAAAGTGATTATTAACCACAATAAACTACTTTTATCTTGGGTGCACATAATATTCAAAGAAATATGGCAGACAGCATGGTCGCTCCTGAGGGAGAAGACACCGTGTTCTTAGAAAAAAAAGGCGAATCGTTGATATCCTCGAAAGTTGAATATCAATTAAACTCATTGAAATGGTGATGATGGTGAGAAAATCCATGGCAGACAGGTTCAAGACAGCCTTTGAGATTTCATGTGAGTCACGTGAGGATGCAGGTTTGCAAACACCGAGACGAAGCTGGATTGATATAATGGATCCCTATAGTCTGACGTCTCCTCAGTCGTGAGAACCAGTGGTTTGGATTTCTGAGAAGTGGATCAAGGTTCACTTTAGGGATGAATCCAAGTCCAGCTTACTGGGATCCGATGGTAACAAGATCGTAAATTTTATGGTAAGCAGAATGGTGCCCTTTCAATGTTTTTTTTGGCAAGTCTGAATTTTGGGGATGACAGGTTTTCTAACTCATGTTGGTGAAAACATGGAGAAAACACAAGAGAAAATTACATAAATTGCATTGACAGATATTGGGGAAATAGGTGATTGAAGACACCCAAGGAAATCTTTTGACAAAGTTTATTAATGCTTAATGTCTAAAGCTATTAAGCTTTCTAAACTATATATACATATATATATATATATATATATATATATATATATATATATATATATATATATATATATATATATATATATAAGGTTGAGCACTCTTTAAGTGAGGTAACTCATCCATCGTAAGCTTATGCAATGCTCTTCCGTTGGAATTTAGCACTCTGGTGGATGAGGAATTTCTGTGTAAATAGATATATCGCTTGAAATTCAGTCCAGTATTGACCGTCCAGTACCGTAGTCCAGAGGTAGGATATCGGCCTCCGGGTCTGAAGTGAAGGTTTCAATTATGCCTCGTGGTACTGCATGGGATAATTGAAAGTCTGTAGCCACACTGAAGAGAAGTAATACATCGAAACAGCTGTCTCTGGATGACACTATATATATATATATATATATATATATATATATATATATATATATATATATATATATATATATATATATATATATGTGTGTGTGTGCTCTGTGCAAACGTTCATTGTATTTTTCATTGATCAGTCAGTTTGAATTGGCCTGTCTAGATCTATAGAACCGATTCTTTTTATTGGTTTTAATCTTCCTAAATCAACACTTCATTACCGTTCAGTAAGAACAATTGATTTCAGGTACATTCAATGTATCTATTGTGTTTTCAAGTTTTGTTAGGGACATCTTACCAATCCACTGGAGACATTCATTATCAACATTATCAATTTTTGTTTCGTCTTTCTTTCAACTCATTTTTGTTTATTTTATTGTAACTCCCAAATCGTCATCCTCCAATGCACGTACCATTGCATTGTCTCAGTATAACCTCGATGGCTCACGCACGGTACCGGTGCACTCAGTCTTTGATACCAACCACAACACAATCTCCGGTCCATTCGGCAGGCCTTACTGACCGTCCAGTTCTGTAGTGTCTATTTATTCCCTGTCCCACCACAGCAAAATGTGACTCAAAGTCAAAGCTTAACGTGGGGAAAATAGGGGTCAACCCTCCAAATATAGCTCCAGTCGACACAGCTTTGGTTTGCTAAGCAACCATAGCAACCTCCGTCACGAAAGCATTAAGACAAGCCCGACCTGTTCCGTTAAGTGCACTGGAACAGTGCTGCCCCGGGGTGCCGTATTCCCTGCAACTGGGCCGAGTAATAGAAATGGAACCGGGAGGTTCCCAATGCGCGTAGCAATGCGCAGCCTCTGTGTAACCTAATTGACTAACACATTGCACCAGCGCACTTGATTTGGATACCAACCATAATATATTTTAACCCCATTTTTACATTAGCTGAATATCCTTTCTTTTTAAATTACCAACCCATTTTTTCAACATTAGCACCTCTTTCTTTCCTAACAGTATAACAAGTGATAACAACCCTGAAAAAATAAATTTGATTAAACGCTATCTGGCTTCCATTTATTTATCTTTCTACTCCTTTTCTTGACAGCAATCAACACTTCGGGTATTTAGTTTAGTATGAGGAAACAGTTGAAGAGAATCCATTTAACAGCATAATCTTAATGCCTCCTATCTGTTTTATTCAATTGTCTCTTTTATTCAAATCAAAATCGAGTCAATATCTAGCTCAAAATCAAATATCAAAACAGATAAGCGAAATATGATTCCATTGGGCAATCCATGGATTGACTTCATTCATTGGGTTTCTTGGATGACCACTTTAAATGGCAATCCTTTCATATGATGTTGAGCATGTTTCTGTCCTTTGCACGTTGCACGGTTCTTAGTTTGAGGGTCAAACTTTTGGGTTTAGTTCCACGTTTCAGCTTCATAAGAGGCTACTTCTTTTTAGGACCAATTGGATTTTCATGTTTATTCATATCGAGATTTCCCTTCCAAAAAACATGCCAATCTGGAGTAAATCTTTGCTATGTCTTACAACATCTCTACCGACAAAGCTGCTCCCTTATCAGGCAAAACAAACTCTTTCACTTCATAGGAGGGATGAGATACCAGCTCACATTGTGCATTGCAAAGTTCTTAGTTTGAGGATCAAGCTTTTGGCTGAGTTCTATGTTTCAGCTTCATAAGTGGCTACTTCTTTTTAGGACCAATTGGATTTTCATGTTTATTCATATCAAAATTTCCCTTCCATATAACTTGCCAACCTGGAGTGAATCTTTGCTATGTCTTACAACGCCCATGATAGGGAAGTGCGGCAAATCCTGGGTAAGGTGTATGTCCAACGACGGACATTAAAAGATTGATGATGATGATGATGATGATAATGATGACGATGATGATGATGATGATGACATCTCTACCAACAAAGCTGCTCCTTTATCCGGCAAAACAAACCCTTTCATTTCGTAAGAGGGATGAGATAAGGAGATACCAGCTCACTTTAATTCTTTGCAGCCAGTCTTGAGACAATCTGCCGAAAGATTGGTAAAACCAAGGAATCAGAATAGATGTCGAATACCAAAGTTACCTGAGATTTGCTGATGACATCGTTCTTTTTGCTGAGAACCTTTATTACCTCGAGAAAATGCCAGACCAACTGAAATGGAGAAAGCAGGTAAATAGACATCAACGCAACAATCAGAATTTAAAATGTGGAGCTGAACTCATATTGATGGGATTTTAACGTTCGCAGATAACATTAATCTCGAATTCTTGATCTAAAGATAACGTGAAAATGTCATTTGTATAAGTATATACTTGATAAGATATATTCTAAAAGATACCAAGTTATATGAAACCGATTTTATGCGTTGTGAATGATTGATCGCAGTACTTAATAAATATTTAACTCATTACACAGAGCTATTGATCTATCTGATAGGCACGCAATGTTAACATTCACCGGGTGCACATGCTGTAATTTTCATATATATATATATATATATATATATATATATATTGTGTCATCCACAGACAGCTGTTTCGATGTATTACATCTCTTCAGTGTGGCTATAGACTTTATCCCATCCAGTACCGTGAGGCAGAATTGAAACCCTCACATCGGAGGCCGAAATCCTACCTCTGGACTTCGGAACTGGGTGGTCAGTGAGGCTGAATTTAAGCGATATACTCATTTATGCAGAAACTCCTCATTCACTAGATTGCTGTATTCCTGTGGAAGAGCATTGCATAAGCTTACAATGGATGAGTTACCTCACTTAAAGAGTGCTCAACCCTGAATAGAGGAGCATTAAGGAGGAGCATTAAGGAGCATAATACATATATATATATATATATATATATATATATATATATATATATATGTACATATTATTGTGTCATCCACAGAGAGCTGTTTTGTAGTATTACAACTCTTCAGTGTGGCTATAGACTATACATTTTCTCATCCAGTTCCATGAGGTATGATTGAAACCTTCGCTTCAGACCCATAGGCCGGTATCATATCTCAGCGCCAAGGAACTGGACGGTCAGTAAGGTCGAATTTAAGCGATACATTTTTTATGCTCGAATTCCCCATCCATCAGAGTGCTCTATCCCTATGGAAGAGCATTGCATAAGCTTACAATGAACGAGTTACCTTACTTAAAGAGTGTTCAACCCTGAATAGGGGAGCGTTAATATATATATATATATATATATATATATATATATATATATATATATGTATGTATCTATGAATCTATATGTGTGTGTGTGTGTGTGTGATATTATTTCATATCATACAATTTATTGATTAGTTATTAACAAAATGATGAAAATGAAACCTATGGCCAAAATACCGTTTTTCCAATCAAGTTTTTGTTTATTATGCCAAACATTTTAATTACTGCCTTCTTCCCAAAACAAGCCTCTCTTAGCCATTCAAAATATTTGTTCTAATTCGAAAAACAAATTAGTCTAAGTATTGCTTCAGATTGTTTCTGTTGGAGATGGATTTATTAATTATCAGGTACCTAACTGGAAGTCTTGGAATTGACTTGTAAACATTTCTGACGACGCAGGTGTACGGAACTGATACTTGATATTCAAATTGCTGTCAATGAATTATTAAAGACATAATTATCTTCTCCAAGAATTAGATTGACGAAAGCAGAACAAAAATATTTAACACCTCAAAACGACTTAATCAAGACTTAATCCGAGAAAATGCCGATCATAGAGTATGTGAGACAGATGGTCTGTCATTTGAAATAAAGGAATCATATTAAAGCTCACATTTTTCTGGCCTTTTCGGCAGGATCAAAAGGTAGCATCTGTTCCACAGCATAGACCGAGACGCAGGTACTGACAATTACCTGTCGAATGGGCCGGAGATTGAGTGGTAGATGAGCTCAACGACACAGTGCACCGGTGCAAGGCGTCAGCCAATGGAGTTTTACTGAGGCTGCGCGTTGCTACGCGCATCGGGGAGCCTTTGGACTGGTCCTTGGGCTCTCCTATCATCATTCGGCCCAGCTGCGGGGGATCCGTTTCCCCGGAGCTGCACTGCTCCATTGCACTTAAAGGGGCGGGTCCCAAAGTGGACGCTTTCGTGACGGAAGTGTTTTAGCTTCAAATCGGCAATCAAAGTCGTGTCAGCTGGAGCCATTTTTGGAAAGGTGTCTCCAATTTTCCTCATATTAAGCCTCGACCTTGTGTCATATTTTGCTGTGATGGGACAGTAAATGAATAGAGGCAGGATCAAAGTGTAGTATCCTTTCCCCGGCAGAGACCGAAGCACCGGTATTCAGAATTGCCTGCTGAATGGGCCGGAGACTGTGTTGTGGCGAACATCAAAGACAGAATGCACCGGTGCAATGCGTCAGTCAATGAAGTTATACTGAGGCTGTGTATTGTTACGTGCATTGAGAACCTTGGGGTTCCCTTTCTATTTCTCGACCCAGCTGCAGGTAATACGACACCCAAGGGTAGCACTGTTCCATTGCACTGAATGGAACAGGTGGGGCTCGTACCTGACGCTTCCGGCGGTTGCTTTGGTTGCGTAGCAAACCAAAGCTGCGTTGGCTGGAGCTATTTTTCCAGGGCGTCTCCTGTTTTCCCCACTTAAAGCTCCGACCTTGTGTCACATTTTTCTGGTGGGAGAGAAAATAAATACCACCGAATGAGATTATACGGAGGCTGCGCATTGTTAGGCGCATTGGGAGTTTTTGGACTCGTCCTTGGGCTCTCCCACTCTTACTTGGCCCAGCTTCGGGGAATCTCTTTCTCTGGGGTAGTACTACCCAATTGCACTTACAGGGAGAGGTCAGGACTGTCCTGACGCTTTCGTGACGGCGATTGCTTTAGCAAGCCAAGTCCCGTCGGCTGGAGCTATTTTTGATGGGTTGTTCCTATATTCCCCACATAAAGCCCTGACCTTGTGCCGCATGTTGTTCTGGTGAGAGAGTAAATAAAGAGATGCTCAACGTCACATGGAGGGATTGCCTTTCAAAATGGCTATCCGAGAAATCTGAAAAATTATGTTTGTCCGAAAAAAATAACCTATTAGAATAACACTTTACCTATTTGTTTTGACATTTTCTTTTGGGCTAGATTCTGACCTGATTCTGATTCGAATCAAACAGACAGGAATCGTCAAGAGTATTCCGTTGAATGGATTCTCTTTATTCGTTTCTTCATACTAGACTAGACACTCGTGGTGTTGATTGCTGTCAAAAAAAAAAAAAAGATAAAAAGATGGATAAATGGAAATCAGAGAGCTTCAATTCAATTTGTTTTTAATGTTGATACATTTCATTTTACCGTTAGATGAGAGTAGGAGAGGTGCAAATGTTGGAAAAAATGTTAGGTAATAAATTCATCGTAATAAGATTTGCACTATCAATCTATTTATGTACACAATATAAACCCGGATTATTGTGTATTAAATACTTGCCAAACCGTTGATCGAGCAGTATTTTTAGACATTATTTTTTACCTTATTTCACTGTGTTGTAAACAAATTTTCTGACTGTTATTTCTGAGTAGATGAGTTTTCATATATGATCATTTGCATTTGTTTTCATTTTCATGCTACTATTTATCTTCATCGTGATATTTTTGTTTCTTTTGAAGCTGATGACTGGGAGCAATTTGAAAAATGATAGTGAATCATATATCTGGAAAGAAAAACAAGTAAAAGCAGATGACTGCATAGAATTTGAAAAATAAATGTGAATCAAATATATCTGGAGAGAGGAACAAAAAACACCCATAATCGACAAACAAAAGCAGGAGGCTGGATAGAATTTAAAATGTGTACGTAAATCAAATTTATCCGGAGAAAGAAACAAGAAACATTCATTAACGACAAACATAAGCAGATGACTGCATAGAATTAGAAAAATAAGTGTGAATCAAATATATCTGGAGAGAGAAACAAAAAAACATTCATTAACGACAAACAGAAGCAGGAGACTGTATACTATTTGAAAAGTGTTTGTAAATCATATTTATCAGGAGAAAGAAACAAGAAACATTCAGTAACGACAAACAGAATCAGAAGGATGGATAGAATCTAAAAAAAAGTGTACGTAAATCAAATACATCTGGAGAAAGAAACAAGAAACATTCATTAACGACATACAAAAGCAGATGACTGTATACAATTTGAAAAATAAGTGTAAATCAAATATATCTGGAGAGAGAAACAAGAAATATTCATCAACGATCAACAAAAGCAGATGACTGTATACAATTTGAAAAATAAGTGTAAATCAAATATATCTGGAGAGAGAAACAAGAAACATTCATTAATGACAAACAAAAGCAGACGACCGCACACAATTTGAAAATGTGTGTGAATGAAACATATCTATAGAAAGAAACAAGACACATCTATGAACGACAAAGAAAAGCAGACGTTCGGATACAATTTGAAAAGCAGATGACCAGATGCAATTTTAAAAAGTGTGTAAGAATCAAATAAATCTGGCGAGAGAAACAAGAGGTGCCATAGACGACAGAGGAAGGCAGATGACTGCATGCAATTCAAAAAGTCTGTGTGAAGCAAACATATCTGGAGAGAGAAAAAAGGGACATCCATAGACAACGAACACTCTTGTGAAGAGGAGCGAGGTTTGAACATATATTCCAAATAGAATAATACTTAATTTAACGTTAACATCTCAACTGAAATAAACCAACGGGATTGATTCGAACAATATATTTTTGTCTTTCCCGAAAGAATTTCAAAACTTAGAATCATCTACAAAATTAATTTTATTTCCCAAAAAAAATATTTTCAATAAATCTATTTCGGAAAGACCAGTGAGCATCCCAGATATTTCTGTTTCAAAATCCAAGTGATATTAAATATATTCCAATCCTTAGAAATAAGCATTTTCACCGGATTTTTCTCTGCTATTTTTCCATGGATCTTTCTCTATAAAAAATATAAGTCCAGGCTTAGAATTGCCTCCCGAAATCTAAAACTTCATGAATCTATATTCAATTCCTTTTCAATCCAGCTGGAGGGAAAATATTCTGTGCCCGATTCCTTCTAAATTCACTTCTCAAGATTTTTTTCCCCTAAAAATAAATTCTCATTTGCTTCTCCAACTGTTAGAAATTATTTGCTTATATTCGTTTATTTCCGAGGAAGCATTTTTTTCATTAATTCTTTCCAAGACACGTAGCAAACTATACAATCCAAATACAACAAGTGATTCAATATATTTCGACTTTGACAATACTTTTTCACCGTCCAACCAAAACGAATATCACAGATATATTATTTTAGTCCAAGGAAGATAATCTCATTTAATGACCGAAGTTAGCTCGCTTATAGTTGAATAGCAATCTATATCTATATCTATATCTATATCATCATCATCATCATAAGTCTCTTAGCCTCCGTTGTTTGACATACACCTCCCCCAAGATTCGCCAGACCACCCTATCGTGGGCATTGCTGAGCCGGTGCTTTCTAAATTCATGAAGCTCCAGGATCCACGCTGAGGGTCATGATGGCCAGCCAGGTTAGCAGCCATTCTTGTAACATGTCCAATGCATTGTCATTTGAGCTTTCTACAGTTCCAGTGATATCCTTTGAGCACGCTGTATGGTTTCAGTTTGAGGGATAATCTTTTGGTTAAGGTTCCATCTTTCAGTTCCATATATATATATATATATATATATATATATATATATATATATATAGCTGTCTGTGGATGATACTATTATTTAATTATATATATATATATATATATATATATATATAATTAAATAATAGTATCATCCATTGTATTTCAACTCATCGGTGTGTTTATAGACTATCCAATATCCTATCCAGTACCACGAGGTAGGATCGAAACCTTCGCTTCGGACCCAGGGCTGGCATCTTACCTCTGCCCTACGCAGAACTGGACGGTCAGTAAGGTTGAATTTAAGTGATATATTCACTCTCGCGTAATTCCTCACCCACCAGTGGAAGAGCATAAGCTTATAATGAACGAGTTACCTAACTTAAAGAGTGCTCAACCCTAAATGAGAGAGCCTTACACACACACACACACACACGCACACACACACACGCATATATATATATATATATATATATATATATATATATATATATATATATATATATATATATACTAGCAAGGATACCCGGTGTTGCCCAAAGGGAAAAATAACTAGAAATGTAATCAAATAGGGAAAAAATTCTTCTTCGATGTATTTCTTCTTTCACAACACAACGAATGAAAACAAAAATAGACATTTACGCTACGTACACAAGAAAAAAGTATCTATCACAGAAGGAATGTTCTGATATAACAGAAAAACAAATAATACGGTCCCTTACTTTGAAAGGTTTTCTTGATACATAACATAAATGTTTTTGCCATTGAGTTCCGGTATGGAGAAGTTGATAAGAGATTAAACCCAAGGACAACCAATATAGAGCCGTCCATGGATTAGGCAACTTTTGGAATAGTCCTTGTGCCTCAGTATAATTTCCAGAAATTCTCTCAGGTGACCTCTAATGACCATCAGCATTAATTTAAAATTCAAAATATAACGTTTGCTGAGTAAAGATATACAACTATACAAAGTTTCTGCCTCCTATGTACAATAATATAATCAACGACTTGCTATAAATCAGAAATAAGATTTGGAGACTTTGAATGAACTCGATATCAACATCATATTTCTAAATACTTTGGTCACGGAAGAATCTACTTCTATTGCAAATTCAAGTTTCATCGGTGCGAACTTGGGTTTAACAAGTTAGATGATTGTCTACAAATGACCCAAAATGACCTATAGTGGCCTCAAATGAATCATGATATCAATATTGCCCCTCACCTTTACTAAGATGAGATTTACACTTCGCCAAAACTTCAATTCTGCGTGTATGAAATCATTTCCAAAGACTTGACCAAAAACGGCCTCTGGTAACCTAAAATGACGTCCAAGGCCAGCCTCACTTGATATGAGAAGATCTGCTCGAAGGCTAAATTCCAGCATCCTGGTTCAAAACTGTGGCCCCATAACTTTGAAAAATTGGCTTGGATGACCAAGAAATGACCTCCGTTGACCTCAAATAACCTCACATAGCTTATATGATCGATTAACCTCTTTACAGTCTACATGCAAAATATTGGTCGATACGCTTCTTAGTTTGACTAGAGAAGCACACACAGAGAAAAAATCAAAAAGCTCATTATATCATCATCATCATTAGTCTTTCAATGTCCGTCGTTGGACCTGAACCTTCCCCAGGCCTTGCCACACTTCTCTATCAGAGAGCCAGTACTTTCTGAATTTGTCTAGCTCGTCTCTCCATCTAATATACTGTTGGCCTTGGTAGATAAATGTCTTGAGTCGCGAAGTCCATCAGTTTTCTACCATTCTTTCAACATGGCCAGCTCACTGCCATTTAAGATTTTTAATGGATACTATGATGTCTCTGACTCCTGTTTTTTCCCAGATGTACTGTGCTGTCCTTTGGTCTCTCCATGTGAGGCCCAGCTTAATTCTTTCATATGAATGTTACATAGTTCTCAATTTGCGGGTTTGTCTCTTGGTTATGTTCTATGTTTCAGCTCCATAACTGACTATTCGGCGGATGCATTGGTTGTAAACCCTTGTTTTTAGAATTAATTGGATCTTATTATTTTTTAAGGCTGAGCTTGCTCTGCCAGAGGCTTGCCATCCTAGTGTGATTCTTCACTTGATTCCTTCTTCTTTTGAGGGTCTTAAAGAGATTCGTTAATGATTCTTTTGTATATATATATATATATATATATATATATATATATATATTAGAAATTGTCGACTCGAACTGTCGACATGGATTTCTACAGTCTTCAAGTTGGTCTGGCTGGCTGGCTTGCTGGCGTGTTTTGCGTGTACAGGCTGCATGAATGAAGACAAGACTAAAAATGTGAACATTTATTCCTTTTTATATATACAAATAAATGATCATTTCCTTTTAATTCCCTTCCAAAGTAGTTTTTAGTGGAAGAGACAATTTATGATGTAAATTCTTCCTAAATTGATCCGTCGTTTCATGCCTGTTTGTTATCGTTTGTTTGTTTGTTAACCAGAACTTTTTTAGTGATCATTTCCCCAAATAAAGGCGATAAAAGTTATGTATTCATTTATCACCCCTAATAACGCATGCAGCCAAAAGACGCTGTTCACAAGATGGTATCTATTGACCGTATAGCCAGACTTTTATGTTTACAAATCTCAAATTAGTTTGGGCACAAAATATATGGGTAGCCCCTGTTAGGACTGAACTCACCTAGAATCATCTGCGAAGTGATCTCGTCAACCGTAACACCATGAAGATCTGTTGGTACATATATAAAAGACCGCCCATCTCAGTAAATGATTCAACAGCACTGAAAAAAACTCTCTTAGGCTAAACAAATCGATATCCTGGTAGACCAAGTCGACAGACTTCCCCTACGGGCCCCATAGATGGCCCAAAGGACAGTGCAGCGACTTTTTGTGTCAGTTTTGTTGCAAGGTCCTTCAAAAAGGAAATCAACGCTCTTTTTCAATCTCCTAGACTGGTTGCCAGCTATGTATAAAGAATCCAGTTTACAATTGGGCACAAACCTTCAACGCATCACTCCCTCTTCTACACCTCATTTTCTCGTACATACCGTCATCCAAACCTACGACGACTCAGCCAAACATATCAACATCACTGCTTCTTTTTTGGTTCTGGAGACGCTCAAAATGTCTCCGATATAAATTAATGGTATTTGCTTCCTCACTAAACATCGTTCTGGCTTACTTTTGGATATCGGTGAAATATGTCTAAGTATATTTCCATGTGTATCATCGTTTATTCAGTAATCAAAGGAGACATATTTATTTGATAGAAATAGCTTTTTCAAGATTTTCGTTTAAGAGGAAAGATAAGTAAACGTTATCTTGATTTCACACTTGATTGATATACACTGATTAGCAATGACACTAGTCTTAAGCAATGCTCGATTTCTTTGATTTTTTTAAAAATTTGGATATTATTTCATCAGCTTATCATTCAATCATTTTATATATTGAAATATCAAATTAACATTATGTTTATTAGTGATCATTTGTATTCACCTGCTTATCAGATAGAAGCTATTCATGCAAATTAGTACGTTAAAGTGTATAACTGGTTTTATTATAGTTTTGTCCAATACCTTTAATAACCTAGAACTTATAATGGATTGGTCCATTTAAAATTCATTAATAATGGTATTAAAGCAGTTAAAGGGTACAACAACGAGATAGGCCGTTTCCATTACAATGAAGTATACGTCAGAGAAATACGTGTCATTTGAAACCAGAATAAAAGAGGAAGGTGTGTGGGTTTATTTGGTGATGAATCAAATTATTTTTTGATAAGATAAGTATCTTTTTATTAATTTTGTTCTCACTGTGTTGATTTTTCTGACATTATATTTTGTTTCAAGACTTTATGTCCGATCCCCCTTCAAAACAGCTTGAGTTGAGTTGACACATTAGAAAAAAACGAGTAATTGAAAAAAAATAGCTAATACTTGTATAATTGTCTGTATTGATTCGTCCTATCATAACCATACAATTGATTGGATCATAATATAAATACATTAACAAAATTAATAAACCATGAGAGGATCCCAGTACAGCTTAAATGATCCTTAGTGCTGATCCATACACAGATAAAGCTCTCATTTTTACGGGTATGTGCTAGTGCTTATATAATGGACTTTTTTCTTTTTAATCTGACGCCTACTCTAGGAATCCAGGGCAGAGTGTATCGCATTCCTGTTGAAAGTTATTAACAAGAAACGTCATTGAATTTTTTTAGGACAATAATGGAGGAATTTGAGAATAATTAGAAAACTTTAGCGTGTAAATATGAAGGAGAAATGTTTTTCAATTAGCTTTATTTTAACCTCTTCAAGATATTTGTCACCTGTTCCTTTCTAATGAACAATTTATTAACAGGTTTTGTAAGTCACTGAATAGAAACCGTCACATTTCCGACATTTTTACGCAGCATGCTGAGTTAGGAGTGATCACTAAAAAAAAGTAAGAACATTCCCCCCAAACAGAAAAGCGGACGGACACTAAGTGATCAAATTAGCATAAACGTGCATTGTAAATTGAGCTCTCCACTAGAAATCTATTAGGGTAGAGAGACTTTAGAGAAACGCCAAAACATTTTTTGGGGAACTTAATAAAGAGTGAGTGTTCAGAACTTAAGCATTCCAGCTCCATTGGCATGGTCTGTATGCGTGAGAGTACATACCTAACCAGGCAGCCTGACCAACTTGAAAACTGAAGAAACCTATGCCGACAGTTTTTGTGACAGTTTTCAACTACTCAATCGTGAGCGACGACTCCGGAGGATCTCAAGTCTTCAACGAGTGAAATTAGTTGAATTATTAGACACAGAACCGAGAAGAGGCCAATTTGCAGAGCACTTGCTTCCAGTCCAGTGAGTCGGGGTTCAATCCACCGCAAAGTCATTTCAAAGACTTTAAACTCTCAAATAAAGAAAACATCCAGCGAAGAATCATTGTAGGCTGACCAGCTCTAGGTATAAAAAGGTCCAATTAGCATACCCATCCCCCCCCCAAAATGGTACACAACCAATGCGTCCTTACGTTCGTCATCCATGGACCGGAAACATAGAACCTGACCAAAAGATCCACCCATAAATATGCAACGTGCACGGGAGAAAATCATGCTCAAGATCTGATAACAACACAGTATTTTCGAAGAAAAACCGGAGTTCACGATATCAGAGAACCCATTAGGATACAACAAATGACAAAAGGTTACTAACGTTGCAAGAATGGTAGGCAGTCGCCGGATATCCCAGCATCTATCCCAGAGATCATATGCGATACTGTGACTGCCGAAAACGGGATAGCATGACGAACTAGACAAGTTCAGAGAGTACTGTCCCGGCGTCTCCCCTGAGAGTTCTGGGAAGTCTTGGGGAAGGTCTTTGTTCAACAAAGGACGCTCAAACGTTGATGACGAGGAAAAATCCGAAGAACGCTACGCATAAAGATCTCGATTAGGGGAAACTTACTAAGAGGCCAAGGTGTTACGGTCAATCCCGTTGGATACGCCGATTCTCGTAAGATCACCGAAGTTAAATAACATCGATTCAGGTCAGTACCTAGAGAGGTGACCAAAGGGAATACCAGGTGCTTTAAGTAGAAAGAACTTCGACCCAGAAGTGAGTTTAAATTGTCCGGGTGTACCAAGCCGGAGACACCTATAATTAGCACATGAGCGGAGAACAATGATACATTACTTACACTGACACCAATGGAGACAGAAAGAAGGTAAGAAAGAAAAAGACAGCAACGAAAAAATCAGATAAAATGAAAGGGAATGATGTTGGGTGTTAAGAAAGACCAAAGAGAAAAGGAGTTTCTGGAGGATTCAGTGATGATGCTGGACAGCTGTTATGTTGTATTACAACTCTGCAGTGTGGCTATAGACTATCCAATATCCCTTTCAGTACCACGAAGTTGGATCGAAACTTTTGCTCCAGGCCCAGAGGCTTACATTTTACCCCTGCCCTACTAACCGATATATATATTTACTTATGCATAATTCCCCGTCTACAAGAGTGCTCCATTCCAGAGTTGGAAGAGCATTGTACTTATATATATATATATATATATATATATATATATATATATATATATATATAAACAAACCTAAAAGGGTTGGTCATTTGATATGTTTCGAAATAAGCCAAATTGGTACTGAATAAAGCTAATTAGTTTTGGAAATAAAGATTTGATTACGAATTGAAATTTTGGCTAGCTTTCGGTAGAGCAAGCTCAACCGTAAAGAACTATAAGATCTCGTTATTCCTAAAAAAAAAAAGGATATACGATCAATGCATCCTTCGAATAGTCACCCATGGAGCTGAAATATATATTCTAACCCAAACATTGATTTTCAAACTCAAAACCATGCAGGGGGCACAGCATTATATGTAAAGATCACAAGACGAGACAACATCTTCTGACAATTCTGTTATGACAGGCTGGACTTATTACGATTAATGCTCTGGTGCTATCAAGAGGGATAAGTAGGTGTACATTGAACAACCGCAGCCATCGAAGGTGGCAAAATGTTCTTTCCCAATTTCGGTGTGCATGTGTTTGTGCTTCTGTACGTTCAGGTGCTCCTGGTCATACAGTTTTGTCGACAGACTTCAAAATAGGTTCCACTAATATATCTATAGTACTCGACTAGAACCTTTTTCACAAACTTTTTTTTTTTTGGATTTATAGAAAAAAGAAACTCTTTTGACCCTTTTGCTGCCATATTTTGACTGGTTTACTAATAACATATAGATTCTCTAGAAATCTTTTCTACATCTTTTTCAACCCTATTCAGAATGTGTTTCAGTTGGGATAACATGTAGATTCTAGAGGTTTCTTGAATATTTTTTCACTCTTTTTTAAAAGATGTTTTACAATAGGAAACGTTTATAAAAGTCATAAATAGAATTTATCCTGACCGTATCTATTCTTTTATTGAGTTTATTTTCATCATCATCAGTCTTTTAGCGTCCGTCGTTGGACATAGACCTTCCCCAGGATTTGCCACACTTCCCTATCATGGGTGTCACGGAGCCAGTACTTCCTGAACTTGTCTAGCTCGTCTCTCCATCTAACATTTTGCTGGCATCGGTTGCGCATATGGTCTCGAGGAATCCATGTTGTGAGTCGTGATGTCCATCGATTGTCTGCCATTCTTGCAACATGGCCAGCCCACCGCCATTTGAGATTTTATTTTATTTTACCAGACTTCAAATTTGGTGCAACAGTTGTTCAAATATTGACTGTGATGGTGATTCATTATGTCATTGTGTATCGTGAATCGGGATGATTTATTATTATACAGTCCGTTTCAGACGATCCAGTGATGATAAGCTTTGTTTTGTCACCATAGGCAATAAGGACCGATATATACTTTCGTGGATTTGATTTGGGACATAACGCTGCTGAAGCAGGAAGAAGCATCCATTCTTCCTTTGGACATGTAGTTGCTAATAAGCAACCTGTGACCTGACACTTCCGCGCAAGACAATACGGCGCATGGTAGTTCCGCTTAGACACAATTAAATGCCGACGATTCAGTGAACACGCACACGCACACACACGATTAGTTACGCACAGGGATTCGGCATCTCTTGCGTGAAATTAATCGTATTTCGCAAGACAAGGACGGAATTATTTTCCTCTCGAGCTAGACGCATTTCAGCTGACTATTTTTCTGCGGCCCTTGACTAATTTTAAAACTCAATTATCCCTTCGTATTTTCATTTATTGAAGGAACAGTAACAACACAATTCATTAAATGGATTTTTCCATTGTCTCGATAGAAAACTTGGAAATGGGGAAAAAGTCTTGGTGTTTTACTCAAGAGCACACTAGATGCGCGAATCCTATTCTTACGAGGAGATATAGCAGGACAGTATTGCCAACTTTATTCATGCGTTTACATCTAAAACATCTTGAAAACACACAGAAATATCTAGATTCTACAAATATATATATACCTAAAATCTTGGAAAAATATTTATCATCATCATCATAATCATCAGTCCCTCAACGTCTGTCGTTGGACATAGACCCTCCTCTGGATTCGTCACTCTATTGTTGGCGTCGCGGAGCCAGTACTTTCTGAATTTGTCTAGCTCGTCACTTCGTCTAATAATCTGCCGGCCTCGACAGCACACATGATCTCTGGGGATCCATGTCGTGAGTTGTGATATCCATCGGTTGTCTGCCGTTCTTGCGACATGGCCAGTCCATTGCAATTTTAACTTTTTAATGGATTCTGTGATGTCCCTTTGGTTAATAAATAGAATGTGACTCTAACCATCAAATTACTGAAATATTACTTATATAAAAAAATATCACTAAATCAATTCATCATCATCATCATCATCATCATCATCAGCAGCAGCAGCAGCAGCAGCAGCAGCAGCAGTAGCAGCAGCAGCAGCAGCAGCAGCCTTTTAATGTCTGTTGTTCAACATAGACACTCCCCAGGATTCGCAGGACCTCTCTATTTGAATTAGTTTAGTTTGTCACACCATCTTATATTTTGCCGGCTACAGTTTCGCATATGATCTCTGGCGATCCACGTTGTATGTTATGATGTACATCAGGTGTCTGACACTTTTTACTATATGACCAACCCATTACTATTTGATTTTTTATAATGGTTTCTATATCATCTCTGACTCCTGTTTGTTTGTTTTTTTTTTCACTGTGCTGTCTTTTGATATATCTGTGTGATGTTGAGCACGATTCTCTTCTGTGCACACCAACAAGTAATTTCCGACACTTAAATGCCACCAAAAACATCTAGAATTCGATGAAAAACATCTGATCCTCAAAAATGTGAATGAGACGTAATTCACATTTTGGCATATCTGCCATTGACAGTGATCGCTGCAAGAGACTCTAGCTTATCAAAACTGCAAAGGTTGAATCAACGTTAATGGGGGTTAATGGGAAAATGTCACGGAGCATAATAATGTTTTCACATTGTTTTAACTCTATAGATTGTCTTTGAATTCATTCAGCCTTAATAGTTAGAGAGCGACAATGGAAATCGAGCCAAGTAAACTGGGGCACGCACAAATTACAATTTACCGAATTGAAGTAAATTAATTTCCAAAACTAATCTAACACAGAGACTGATTTTCGTATCTATAACAGTCCGGGTGATATAGGGTTAAACCAGGAAATAAATAGGAAATAAGTAAAGACTAGACACATTGGAGACTGCCAAAAACAGAACTCGTTTTATATCCCCATAAACGTATGAGGGAGGATTTACCTGTTTATATACATAGAATGGACTTTCCAACGGTACCAATATGTCTCTAATCAATTCCTGGTTGACCACCATTTCTGCCTATTTTCTCCGTAATATGTATTGTTTCATATTTATCGTTTGTTTTACCGTGGTGCCGAATAGTCTTTGCTGGATAGCCGGCGCTGGATTGCCAGCGCTGAAATGTCGGGAAACCAATATTACTAAGACTAAAACTATTACAAAACGATGATACAGGCAACTCCATTTTTACATAGGTGTTGTGGTCCAAAAAAACTGACCGTGTGATAACCGAGCCCTGATAACCAAGGTTATCATTTCAGCTAAATTAGTATCTTGGGTCCATCATCCGCGCTATAACAACCCGTGCAATAACGAAACGCCTTATAACTGGTTAACCCTGAATCAAAATACGGCCCTAGTTTATTGGATTGAATAGAGAGTAATTTTCATATATGCTCGTATCTGATCTTATATGAACTGTAAAGCTCTTTTAGCTCAAACGTTAGAGTAGATATTGTACATAGACTGGCTTCCCTAGGTAAAAAAGATGCGAAAGAAGATCTTGCCTGGAGCTTATTCTTTCAGTTATGCACACACAGGTGTTGGGGGTTCAATAAAGCCAACCACATTACAACCGAACTACGATAACCAGTGTTGCCATTGCAGCTAAAATTGATATTTTGGGGCCATCATCCACGCTAACAACCATTGCAATAAAGGAACATCTTATAACGGGATAGCCCTGTATCGGAATCTGGCCCCAAATGATCAGGAAAAGACGAACAGTAATTTCTGTAAATGCTCATATTTGATCCTGTGTGAACCTTAAAACGTTGAAGCAGTTGCCACACATAGACTGGCTTCTCAAGGTAGAAAGGATATGAAATAATTTCGAGCCTAGGGCTTATTCTCTCGTTTCTGCGCTGATCATTGATGGCAGATTTTCGTAGAAAGACAATTGACAAGGCAGAAACTAGGTGGATCTTTTACATTCAAGATGACTGGTGCATTATCAAAAACCATAACTTCAGCAAGACGAAGATCATGTGCAACAACCACATTGCAGATAAAAACACTAAGATCGAAATCGAGGACACAGAACTCGAGAAAGTAGACCACTACATCTACCTAGGGCAACGAATCTCCATGAGACCTTCGAAAGAAGAAGAAATCAAGCGAAGAATCACACTAGGATGGCAAGCCTTTGGCAGAGCTAGCTCAACCTTCAAAAATAATAAGATCCCATTGATCCTAAAGAGAAGGGTGTATAACCAGTGCATCCTCCCAATAGTCACTTATGGAGCTGAAACATGGAACTTAACCAAGAGACAGACCCGTAAGCTGAGAACCATGCAACGTGCACATGAAAGAATAATGCTGGGCCTCACATGGAGAGACCACAAAACAGCACAGTACATCCAGGAAAAGACAAGAGTTAGAGACATCATAGAATCCATAAAAAATCTTAAATGGCGGTGGGCTGGCCATGTTGCAAGAATGGCAGACAATCGATGGACATCACGACTCACAACATGGATTCCCCGAGACCACATGCGCAACCGAGGCCGGCAAAATGTTAGATGGAGAGACGAGCTAGACAAGTTCAGGATGTACTGGCTCCGTGTCGCCCATGATAGAGAAGTGTGGCGAATCCTGGGGAAGGTCTATGTCCAACGACGGACGCTAAAAGACTGATGATGATGATGATGATGATGATGATGATAGACCTTCCACATTCAAGATGACTGGTTTATCAACAAAGTCAATGATTTATGGACAGTACAAATGGAGAGAAGGAACTCTATGTTAAAAGTTATTATCCTGTACTATATAAGAAACCACTAAAACAAATCAGTCAACCTAAGTTTCTTCAGTTTTTAAGCTGATCCAGCTGGCTAGCTGATTGGCTATGTATCACGCGTTCGCAGGAGCCAGACGACTGAAAATGTGATCATTCAATCCTGATTATGTCAAGAGGAAACATTTTTTGTTCTTTTAAAAACATGGTGTTTTTTCAAGGGGGGGGTCAATTGGCCTTTTACATGCAAAATTATACCTTAGTTTGTGTCACACTTGTTTTTTTTTTGTTTTTTTTTAAATTCTGACTCTTTTATTGATAAGTAGCCAACCAAAGGGGAGAGCAGTAGCCCATTCATTATTAACAAGCCAATTCTTAATTGTTCATCCGTCGTATTTCCAAGTTATGTATTGTACAAATGAAGAATAAATGAAAACGTTTGGCTCAATCAGTTAGGAAGCCTGCTACCAATCACACGGACGTGATTTCAAGTCACGGTATTTTAAATTTGGTAGACCTTTATTACTTATTTTGTCTTTATCTATTAGAACAAATGAGGCGTCGTGCATTTGTAATAAAATTTCGTAGATACGTGAGGCTATTGATTTAGTTCAGTCGCTTTAATCGACCACTACCGATCAAATGGCCCAGATCTTAAATCACGTGAGGGTGATGTTAAGATATACACACCTTGAATTTGGTGAGGATTGTTTTTGTTGTTCCTGCAACGTTGAGAAAAACCAAGTCAACTCTAGACGTGGACTGGAGTGTGACGACAGATTGTCCCAGTGTAACAGCAGCAAATTCTGGGGAAGTATATGGGAAAAAAAACAAAAAAACAAAATGACTGGACCCAACTGGAATGTCACAACTGACTGACTGAAATGTCAGTCACCTGTGTTGTCAATTTGAATGTTGCCAAGTAACGTCACGTGATTAAGGCTGCCGATTTAAATATTTTTTCATGGAAATTAAAATTTGATTCGTGTTTAGATGTCGGAAATTGCTTTCTAGATGATTTTAAATAAAATATGTAATATTTTCTTTTAATTTATAGTGATAGAGTAAGCAGTATTTTTTTTTAATAAATTAGATGGGATGTCGATGAAACAAATGTCGAAAGCTAAAGTCACACACACACACAAACACACACACACACACACACACACACATATATATATATATATATATATATATATATATATATATATATATATACAGATAGATAGATAGATATAGATATTATGTAATATACGTTGTCTGTCTTGGAAAATAACGAAACTTCTGGAAGTCTTCAATTGACTGGGCCTTCAATTGGGTCGTTACAACCTGTTGGATGTTTTCAACAGTTCCTGAATGGCGACGACGGATTTGGGTTTTGATTCTTAAACAAGTGATCCAGATTTTATTACGCATCATCATCATCATCATCGTCGTCGTCATCATCATCATCATCATCATCATAATCATCATCATCATCATCATCATCAATAGCAGTCGTCTTTTAGCGTCCATCGTTGGACGAATAACTTCCCAGAGATTCGCCAGACCTCTTTATCACAATCGTCACGGAGCCAATACTCTTGGAACTTTTTCATATTTTGCCGGTCGCGTTCTCTCATATGGTCTGTAGGGATCAAAAATGTGAGATGGGATGTCTGACATCCTTACAGCATGGCCAACCGATTGCTATTTGAGTTTTCTTATGGTTTGAATATCTCTGACCCCTTTGATATACCATGGTCTCTTCATGTGACGTTGAGCCCGTTTTTTTCTCTTGTTCAAGTTGCATGGTTCTCAGCTTGAGGGTTTATCTTTTGATAAGGTTTTATATTTCAGCTCCATAGATTACTATCAGAAGGATGCATTACTTATATGCCTTTCTTTTTAGGACTAATGGGATTTTCTTGTTCTTGAAAGTTGATCTCGCTCTATCAAAAGCTTGCCAATCTAGTGTGATTCTATACTTGATTCTTCTTCTTCTTCTGGTGATATTTATCGAGATTTGTTGTCCTAGGTAGATGTACTGGTCTACTTCGTGCTGCTCTCCATTTCCTTCCGTGAGCGTTATGTCTTTGTCCTCTACTTGTTAGTTATACATGTCATTTGTTTTACTGAGGTCCAAGTGAAGGTCTACTTTCTTGCTTCCTCTGTTCATTTCTTCTAGTATTTTTTGGAGATTATGGAGTTTCTCAGCAAAAAAGGACGATGTCGTTAGCAGATCTAAGGTTACTTAAGTATTTCCCGCCAGAATCTATTCTGATTTCTTTGTTTTCCAAGTCTAGATCTCGGGAGATCATCTCAGGGCAGGCGGTAAAGAGTTTGGGGCAACTCGTATCAATTTGTTTTATCCCCTTTTCGAGCTGAGAGGGCTCAGACTCTTTTCTGATTCTTTTGTGTTCCCTGTATAGATTTCAGACGATCATCTCAAGGCAAGCTGTAAAAAGTTTGTGGCAGGTGGTATCACCTTGTCTTACAAGTGACAAATAATGGATTTTTTAGTACGACCCAGAAATGAAAGTTCAAAGTGAATAAGATAATGCCACACCCAAACGAGCAAATTTAAGATCAAATCGATGCTACTTAGTCAAGACTGACATTCAACAGAATTTACTACCGTGTGGTCCTTTATCAAGGGTAGTTTGTATCAGCCCCGAGATTATTGACTCTTGAATGTTTCATCACGACACACACCAAACTCTCAGTGAATCGTTTTGCCATCCCTCTAATATTCCCTCTGTATCACAGCCCCTAAATACCTTGATATGTGCCCTTGTGACTATTTTCTATTCCTAGAAAACAAAACCAGAATCTGTGGTCATTATTTGGGAACTGTCGACAACACCAAACAGTTTCTTACGAACCGATTGAAAGTAGTGTCCGTTGAAGACTTATTGAAATACGGTTTCTAATATAGGAAACGAAGTCTCGTTCGGTGTGTGATTTCCTGCGGGATCTACTTTTGAACGAATGAAGTTGATTTTTAACTCAGTATGTATTTTCAATCAATTGGTTTCATTACTTTCTAGACGGACCTTGTATTTTACTTTCATATCTGGAGAATCTAGATGTTTTGAAAGTTTTTTTTTTTCACTCATTTTGGATGAAGAATTGAAAAATAAAATACATGACACTGTCCCTCCTAGATCTTCGCACAAAAACAGTATCAGCGAATCTATGATCTGTCTGGAAGGCTCGTCGGATCAAAGAACAACATGCAATTGAAATAAGCACGTGGATGGATATATAAGCCTAAATCAATAGCCTGAAAAGGTTATTTGCTGACTTATGATCTTAAATCTATTTCTGAGCTAAAAACAGCAGGATGTCGTCCGCTGCAAAAGTAGGGTTAAGGAATACTGGCAGAGATGCCAGTATATATATATATATATATATATATATATATATATATATATATATATATATATATATATATATATATATAATCTAGAAAAAATCGACAGGTAAATAAAGGAGTAAAACTAACAAGAACACCGGATGTTGTAGAAACTCGCCATCTCAGTCAATAACAGAACAACCATAGCGTAAAAATTCGAAGTCATGTGATGAAAGTCGATCGAAGAATAATATGATCAGATTGGGTTCTACTCATGACGTCACTCGTGTTTTCCACAGGAAAACATTTAGAATGGAGTGAACAAAAATCTAGATGTTATTGATATGCTGGTCAAACGGAAGCCCCAAAAGGTTAAAAGAGCTTTTCCTCCAAAAATAAGAAAGTGCTTTTAGAGGTGGGGGGTCTAGTGGAGTACTGGTTCCAATTTTCAAGTCTTTGGACGAAACAGTATGGACATGGACGCTGGAATAGGCAAACACACAAATCCGTCAGAGTAAGTACACCAAAAAGTAAAAAAATCCTTATTTTTTCAAGTCATGTAAATAAAACGGTATGGCCTGGAGCGCTGGAACAAACAAACAAGCAACTACTCAAACAGAACAATGTACGTCCATTTAGAAAAAATATAACCTTCAACCATCTCTGATGGCTATGGTTGTTCATTTAAACTTTTTGTGTTGGTTTTTGGATGCAAGAAGGTAGATAATAGAAAGTAAGAATTGTCAACCGATCTCACAAATTACACGTGATCAAAGACTGTCATTAAATAGGAATAATTTCATACAGCCCCAAGAAAAGAATCTAAGATTCTGGTTCAGCACATTCATAGCCATACACGAATGAACTGTCCAACAATTACACAAATGCTCAATAGAAAAAGGAATCCCCCGATTAGTTTGCGAAGGAAAGACAATCCTGATCTGAAAAGACGCCAAAAAAAAGGAACAATTAGTCCTCGGCCTAAGTTTTGCTTGCCTATGATATTCAGAATCTTTACGGGATAACTTTTGGAAGATATATACTACTGGTAAAAAAAGCTGGGGACTTCAGCCCGAGCGACATAAAGGTTACAGAAAAAAACTAGAGTAAGTTATGACGTATCAGTTATTATTATGCCACGAACTTTTTTTATTGGTCTATTTACGTATATAGCTCTGAGGGATATTACAAACTTGAAGGCGACACGACTCAGTGGACACCATGGATTTCGGCTCAAGAGGGAAAAGGCATTGATCTAAAGCTGAAACCTTTTTTTATCGCCTTTTTTGTCATTCTTTAAAAAGTAATAGCTCCCCTGCCTCGAATTCTTAACGTTTTATCTATGTTCTTTATTCAATATGACACTCCTGCTTGATTTCTGCAGCTAGATCATCGATATTTGGATTGGTATTTATGTGCTTCAGTCTTAAGTCTCCTCGCATGCATTTACTAATTTTGTTACTTTCCTTTGTCAATATTCTTTTGGCGACACCGACGAAACATACTTTAACAGAAACAGAAATTGATGAATGAAAAAATGTAATTCTCCGAATGAGTATTAGCTTCACCTTATTCCTTGACTATGCTTTTTTCTCAAAGCATCTATGGTATGTCACAGTATATCGCCCCTTTCAACCAAACTCTCACCCTGTTAAGAATAGCAGACCCTAAAGATACTTAAAAGAAGGGTATACAAAGCGGTGCGTCCTCCCCATAGACAACTATGGAGCTGGAACATGGAATCCAATCAAAAGACTGTCCCCCAAACTACAAATCATGCGACGTGCAAAAGGGAGAATCATGCTCAACATCACATGGAGAGACTGCCGTCCAAAATTGTCGTTCAAAAAAATCTGGAAAATTATATCAGTCCATGCAACGTGCATATGAGAGACATAACTAAATAGTACAGTATATTAGAGTGGAAACAGTCTTAACTATCAACTCAAATAGCAAGGGGCAGGTCATGTTGTAAGAATGGCAGACAACCGCTGGATATCACAACTCACAACGAGAACTCATGCAAAACAGAATATGAGATGGCGTGACTTACTTGACAAGTTTAGAAAGTATTGATTCTGCATCGCCCATGATAGAGAGGTCTGGCGAATTATAGAGGAAGGTCTATGTCCAACAATGGGCGTAAGCGGCTAAATCTGATGGTAATAAAAAAAGAACAAAGTTCATAACGTACTTGCTTATGATGTTCACGGATCAATTAGTGGAAGAACCATCATCATCATGCAATTCTAGCTTTTTAATGGATTCTGTGATGTCCTTTTGTTAAATAAATTGAATGTGACTCTAATCTTCAAATTACTGAAATATTACTTATGATGAAATTTTACTAAATCAATTCATCATCATTATCATCATCATCATCATCATCTGTCTTTCAATGTCTGTCAGTTCACCACACATCTCAATACTTTTTGAATTTGTCTAGTTCGTCTCCCCATCCTGTATTGTACCAGCCTTGGTTGTGCTTGTAGTCTCTGGGGATCCATGTTGTGAGTCGTGATGTCCATCAGTTGTCTGCCAATCTTGCAATATGACTAGCCAGTTGCCGCTTGAGTTTTATAATGGATTCTGTCTGTTTTCTCCCTGATATGTAATGAACTCTCCATATGAGGTTGAGCATGATTCTTTCATGTGCACGTTGCATGCTTTTCTGTTTGGTAAGGTTCCGTGTTTCAGCTCCATAGGTGACTTTTGAGAGGGTGCATTGGTTGTATATCCTTATTTTTAGGACTAACGGAAACCTCTTGTTTCGAAGGTTGAGATTGTTCAGCCGAAGGCTTGCCATCGTAGAGCAATTTTACCTGATTTCTTTTTCTGTTGAGGATTCAATGGAGATTCGTTGGCCTTGGTAGATACAGTGGTCTACTTTCGCCAGTTCGGGATTTTCCATTTTGATTGTTGCGTTGAACAGGCAGAGCAATCACGTCGGAAATAAGAACTCGGCGATCAAAATCGGAAGAAATAAACTACCGGCGGGAAAGCCGAACACTTTCACGGTGGGGGCTGGGGGGCATGAGGGGTACCGAAAAAAGATCCTTTGGAACTTGTGACCTATCATTTAATACCGGGCTACGCACTCATTTCATGCGTCCACCTATGTGCATTAGGAAGGGAGAAAAAAAGCTCTCAGTAAAAATTTAAAACTGGAACGCTGATTTACAAAAAGACGCCCCCAATACGGACACGTTAATGACTAAACAAGAATAGACGCACGGTTGTCTTCTAAGAAGCACTCAGGGGAAAAAGTCTGGTTAGTCACTCAATAGAAACTGTCACGTGAGCAACGTCTTTTTGGCTGCACGCAGTGTTGAAAGTGATCAATACGGGTAAAAAAAGAATTTAGAATAGAAAAAAAAAGGACTGATCCATAAATGAATTACCTCTCGTTTTTTTGTTGGGCGGTGATCACTAAAAAAATATCTGGATTGAAAAAAAGAAAAAAAAAAAAAAAACGAAAAAAATAAGCGTGAATGTTACCAGACACAAAGTGAGGGATCAATTGTATATTACGTGTTGAACTACCACTAAAAACCTATTTAAAACGGGAATCTTCCTAAAAATAATTATAAGTAAATGTTAAATTCATCAGTCCTATGGCATCAAATGGTGTGCGTGAATAAATAAATAAAAATCTGAATTTTCAAAAAAACCCAAAAAAGCTAACAAAAACAAACAAAAAACAAGCATGAATGCTACCGTACACATATATACATACATACATTCATACATTGCCAGCCAGCCGGCTAACTTAAAAAACTCAAGTAACCTATGTCGACAGTTCTAGTGACAGTTTTGGCCGACGGTCTCTAGTAAATGGTCGCGAATTGATCTTTCCCGAGGACCAAAGAAGAAAAAAATAATTATAATGTTCTTGCGTATTTCCAAACCATTACACGAAAGACTGGGCCTCGAAATCTCGTGACAGCTTTTGTGTCAGCTTTTCCCTACAATTCATTTTCTTTGATTGCTTCTATTATAAGAACTCCGAGAGGCGTCATTCTCTGATTACTGATAAGGCTAAAGTGGCGCCTGTATTGGGATAACCGTTCGCACACGGGGTCGAGGAATTGCAATCAAACTTTTGTAGCGGGTTGGGTCTGAAAGAATGAAAGAATGCGCTAGAAAATGAATGAAACAAAGGAGAGAAGCGCAGTAAAAAGAACCATAGGTTCAGCGATGCGTTCACCATCCGTGGTAGTTGTGGCCTTCCTATAGGTCAATAGATAGTCATACTTGTAATATATTGCAAAATGAAAATATGATATCATTTTTTTTTAAAAATCATCAATGGCCATAATTGGTGGTTTGGGGCCATTTTTGATCGTTTGCAGCCATTTTTTGACATTTTCGAGATTAAAAAAAATTCTGAGATCGTTCATTCTATCATAACATCATAGCATTAATGATGTGACACCCTTTAATGACACCAACCATTCTCCTTATTTCTATTTTTAGTGTAAGTAGAACCGACAGGCCGTCAGGCCAACAAGCAGACTAGCCCAACCGACCAAAAAGTGTTTAATAGAGATAAGTCGACGCATCTTAAACGAAAACAAGGTGAACGAAAAAATAACAGTACAAGAAAAAAAAAAGGAAAAAGGGTTTTGAAGGAAAAAGAAACAAGTAAATGAAAGGTGTTAAGAAAAATAGAGAGGAAAGAGAAAAGGAGAGAGGAAGAGAGAAATAAAGGAAAAACAATAGAGGAGAATTGGAAAATGAAAGAATGAAGAAAAAAAACAGGTTAAAAAAGGGGTTTCGTGATTCATTCGATAGCATGCTTTGTTGTCAGGGGGGATCAATTAAAAAGATACAAAAAAGGATGATCAATGATTTAGTTATTTCTCTAGCCTTTTTTTTATATTTTTGTAGGGGGCAATGATTACAAAATTGGTCTGAATCGAAGGAGAAACAGGCATGAATGCTACCGGACACAAACTAAGGGACCAATTAAGCTTAAACTCATATAACAAATTGAACCCCCTAATCACTGAAACCTATTTGAGGAGAGGAATCTTCTAAAAATGAAAACAGCATTTTTCAGGACACAATAAAGAGTGAATATTGAATTTTTCATTAATTCATGTTGGTGTGCCCTGTACACGTGATAAATACACAGCCAGCAAGCAAGTCAGATCAATTTAAAAACTGAAGAAACCTATAATGTCAGTTTTTGCAATTGTTCTAGTTGACGTTCTCTAGAAGTGGAAAAAGGAAAACGGAGAGAAGAAATGGATAAAAATTGAAAAAAAGAAGGAAAAAGAGGTGAGGGGAAAAGAATGATGTGTAAACAGAAAGGTTCGAGAAGAAGAAGAAGAAGAAGAAGAAGAAGAAGAAGAAGAAGAAGAAGAAGAAAGAGAGAGAGAGAGAGGGGGTAAATAGAGAGAAATTTGTATAGAGAAAAAATCAATAAGAAAAATAGAGAAAGAGATAGACTGACAAACTAAGTAAGTGCCCTTACCCTGGCCACGGCAACGGCCATTATCTGTCTAGTTTCCACTAAATTAAAGAGTCAGAAATTCCTAAATTCCTATGTCTAACGAATTCATGATAATAAAGTCTACTCTAAGAGTTTGACGAAAGAGAGGGCAACTGGATTAAAGAGAGATTGATAAAAAAAGGACAGAACAAGATAGAGAAGGAATACAAGATAATGAGGATAAGAGGAAGGAAAAATAAGACAAGCTCGGCTATGCAAGGGTGAAACTTCATTAAAATCCAAAAGGTAATTAAGCAGAGTTCATTCCTCCATACAATCATAATAATAATACTAATCATCATCATCATTAGAAACAGCAGCAGCAGCCTTTCAGTGTCTTCAGATCGCTCTATCGTGGGTGCCGCGGAGCCGATACTTTCTGAACTTGTCTAGTTTGTTACACCATCTTATATTTTGCCGCTCGCATTTTTGCATATGATTTTGGTGAGTCGTTCTGTCTAGCGGATGTCAGAAATTCTTACAGTATGGCCAGCCCATTGCCATTAGAGTTTTCTATTGGTTTCTCTCTTGCGAGTTACACGGTTATCGGCTTCAGGATCAGTCTTATAGTTCGTATTACCCCAGCTCGATTGATGACTATCGGAAGTATGCATCCGTTTTTACCCTTCTAATAAGAATTAATGGAATTTTCTTGCTCTTGGAGTTTGAGCTGGCTTTTTGAAAACCATGAATCCCATTCCATACTTTCTGTTTTCTTTCTTGTTGCACCATTTTGATTGAGTGCTCAGAATAGAAATAACACTTTAATACAACACGACGAACGTAATTATAACTAACTTCTGCCGTTGCTATGTACTATATCACACTACTGTTATCAACTCTAAAACCTGAGTTATACTAAATTAGTGTTTCTTAACCCTTTTCATCCTTATAAGACCGAGCTACACGACAATGCCATCCCTATAGTATTAGTATGAAAAGTATTCAATACAGGTCTTTTAGAGACATAGCAGATCGTCATTATGAAGAAACCATCAACATTCACTAATAAGGTTTAAATTAATGAGAATATTCTAGTAAGTATATCAATGCATTTCTAAATAGCACACAGTGACTAATTCACTAGTGCCGTGATCAATTTATGAATGAGTACATTTGACTGCAGTCTTGTAAAAGACTAAGCCAAACTTGATAATCAGCGCTGCTTTTTAACCCAGCCAACCCAGCTGCTAAACTATCCCAACCACTAATTCGAGTTATTTATCCATCTAGGAACGATATTTTTTTAGAGTAAAAGAAGTGAGAGAGAAGGGATATTTTTCCATCTCACTCGAATTCCTGGCTGTGATGGCTTATCAGCTTGGATTGCTGGGATAAAAAAAAGTAGCTCCTCTAAGTGAATAAATGTTTGGGAGCAAATGTTAGCAGGCCCAATTCGTAGACCAATCGGTTAGAGTAGTGAGGGCTACCCACACTGTATTTTCCCTTAATGTGGCCTTATGCCAGACAAAAGTAAGCTTGGTAATTATCAGATGGAGTGCTACGTTCAACTGACCGTAAGATAATCGA
This sequence comes from Thysanoteuthis rhombus, assembly GCA_963457665.1. Taxonomy (NCBI): domain Eukaryota; kingdom Metazoa; phylum Mollusca; class Cephalopoda; order Oegopsida; family Thysanoteuthidae; genus Thysanoteuthis; species Thysanoteuthis major. The sequence goes on from OY735224.1 coordinate 33,551,979, forward strand.
CAAAAAATGATATTCCCGGTTAATAGTCATTATTGTCAATGTTGTTGAAAGCTCAATCATTGGGTTGATCAGTAATTTATTGATTTTCAATTATAGCTTTTGCGTTTCGAAAAATGTCTTAAACATAATCAATTTGTGGGGAGAAACAGTGTGAAAGAGGAAAAAAAATGAAAATGAAAATCTAAAATTATTGCTGATGGACGTAGGAATGTCTTTCGCTCGTTATCCATGATGTTTTGTGTTCCTGCCAAAAACGGGGACAATCTTTCTTCCTTCAGTGTTTCCTTTGGTAAAATAGTTCTTTTAGAGCTGTTCTCCACACGTTTAGCTGGACACGCACGCGTACTTATCCAGCCTAAGTAAATGAAGTTCCGTTGTATTTAGCTAATATAAACGGTTTTTGATGAGTGATCAGAAGACTACAAAAAGATGAGACGAAATGTTGTGGTCGTGGGCTCAGATGAAATTGAACCATGAACTGGTTGATTGTCCCTGAATTTTAAGTGACCTTAGATGAGACTAAAATTTGAAATCGTTTGAATAGAAGAGAATTGAAATTACAATCTTAATTGAGCTTGACAAGACAAAAGAAGGCAGAGGTTATATATTCAGGTGGGCAAGCCCTGACGAGCATGTGACCCCTGGAAAGATCAGCAACAGCATAGAAGAAAGGATCGGAAAATAACCGCAAGTGTAGATGAATGGAGACTTGAGACGGAAATTGTTTCTAGATAGATGCGAAATGTACCAAAGCCAGAGACACCAGGTGATCGACTCGGTGAACGGAATACTAACAACGCATTTCGCATCGTGGTTTCATTTTGCTCTAAGGCTGTTGTGTGTTTTGTAGATAATGGGTCTCTCTCATCAGATAAAAAAAAAGTAAATAAAAAGTGGTGTTTGCTTTTCAGACTATTTCTGCTTTGTGCTTCTTTCCAATTTGATGACCATATGGAAATTTCCTATTCTGGTGTTTGCATCCAGGAAAAACTACTGATCTGAAATCGGGGGTGACAAGTAAAACCTAGTCAAAAGAACAGATGGGTGCAAATATCAAAAAACGAAATGTTTGAAAATCAACAAAGCATAAAGATAAAAGAGACAAAAGGAAGAGAAACTTCAAACATCCAGGAACAAATGAAAGGAAAATAAATTGTGATGGCCTGTGGCTGGTGAGGTTCTCTACATTTTTTTAACCATGAATGCGTAAATTAAGTAATACAAGATAGTTCAACTTAACAATTATCTTACATCCCTACGGACATTTGCTAGTTTAATTAAGTTTAAATTGTATCCTTTTTGCAAAAAGAAATTGTGAATCCATGGCTATTTGATTCAACTAGATTGTCTTGGGAAACGATTCGACAATTGATATTGAGTTCATAAGCAAAAGACCCTACAATGTTTGTAGGCATCTTTTAGTGATTTTTAAAAAATTCCACCTGACTGTTAGCTAAGAATGCCGTCAATATATTTAACGAAGTCTGTGTGTTGAGCTGAGTTTTTGAAGAATATAATGTTGATGTGGGATGTGTAATAATCGGACAAGTTTGGACTGACAGTAAAGCCCATTGCAACGCCGTTGGTCTGCGAGTATATACTTCCGTTATTAGAAGTGAACTCTAGTTGTACAGGTCCGAAGAAGTTTACGGAGAGTCATCCTCATCATCATCATCATCAGTCTTTTAACGTCCGTCGTTAAACATAGACCTTGCCCAGGTTTCGCCTCAATTCTCTATCATGGGCGTCGCAGAGCCAGTATTTTCTGGATTTGTCTAGCTCCTCTCTTCATCTTGTATTCTTTCGGCCTTAGTTTCACATATGATCTCTGGGGATCCATGTTGTGAGTCGTGATGTCCATCGGTTGTGTGTCATTCTTACAACATGGCCTGCCCATTGCCATTTGAGTTTTTAATAGTTTTTATGATGTCACAAACCCTGTTTTCTTCCTTATATACTGTGCTGTCTTGTGATCTCTCCATGTAAGGTTGAGCATGCTTCTCTCATGCGCACGCTGCATATTTCTCAGTTTACTGGTTTGTCTTTTGGTTAGGTTCCATGTTTCAGCTCCATAAGTGACTTGGGTTGTACACTCTTCTTTAGTAATACAAACCAGCAAGGCCTTATGGAGGGATGTGGGTTAATGTTTTGGAGGTTAGAAGGAGAAATTTTTGTAAACACACTGCGGAATGATATTGATAGTTTCTCGGATTATTTCAGAAGCAATTCATCTAATTGAAAGCAAATTGCCCTGTCTATTTTTGTTTGTTTGTTTTTAGATCTAAAGAATGGAATTATTAGTAAATTCTAAAGAGAAAACATGAAAGTTCACATTAGGTGTATATTAAATTCTGTCGAAAACCTTTTAACTTGCTGGTCCGGTGCCTTAATTCAATTCAAAAGACCGAAATGAATATTGAGAGAGAACAAATTTGAGACTAATAAGAGTCGGAAGAAAAGTAGAAAACAATTGTTTTGCGATTCTTTTAGCGGGAAAAAACATGCACAACAAACAGAATTACAAGAACGACAGAATTTGATTAAATTTGAAGAAACTTAGAAATGCAAAGTCAAGCTCCCCCGCTGTGACCTCTCGCCTCTTGACACAAACAACGCCTTTCAATAAGAAACCATCAACCAAAACTGTCATAAAAACTGTCAACATTGGTTTCCCCGGTTAAGACGTTGGTCTAGCTAGTTCGGTTGGTGTGAATCATGCATACAAGGCGTACCAATGGAGCTAGCAAGCAAACAATTTGAGTTGTTAGAAACTTCAGTGAGATGAAAATCATGTGCAATAATTATGTTGAGAATAAGAATATAACTGTCAAGATAAAAGATGCAAAACTCGGCAAGGTAGACCACTACATCTACCTAGGACAACCAATCTCCATGAGATTCTTAAAAGAGGAGGAAATCAAGTGAAGAATTACTCTGGGATGGCAAGCCTTTGGCAGAGCAAGCTCAACTTCCAAGAACCAAACGATCCCAACAATCCTAAAAAGAAGAGTATACAACCAATGCATTCTCCCGATAGTCACTTATGGAGCTGAAGCCCAACCAAGAGACAGACCTGCAAACTGAGAAGTATGTAACGTGCACTTGAGAGAATCATGCTCAACCTTAAATGGAGGGATCACAAGAGAGTGCAGTATATAAAGAAAACAGGTGTTTGGGACATTATAAAAACTACTAATAAAACTCAAATGGCAATGGGCAGGCCATATTGCAAGAATGAAAGAGAAACAATGGACATCATGACTCGCAACACGGATCCCCAGAGATCACATGAGAAACTGAGGCCGACAGAACACAAGATGGAGAGATGAACTTGACAGATTTAAGAAATACTGGCTCTGCGATGCCCATGATAGGGAATTGTCGCGAATCCTTGGGAAGGTCTAAGATCAATGGCGGACGTTAAAAGACTGATGATGATGATGATGACGATGATGACGATGATGATGATGATGATGATCTTATGTCTATAAAAAAACGTTGTTTTTCGATCCCAAGGTATTTTGGAAGGGTATTCAATTTACAATCTAAACTTATGCTGAATGGTCCTTTGGTTTGTGCTCGGCTGCTTTCACGCTTGTATTTTTTGTTATCAGAAAAAAAAGAGAGATCACCCTTTTTTCTGGATTATCAATCGATCACGCTGTCAAAACATGACTGCCGCGAGACAGTTTCTACAGAATGACCAACAAGACCTGTTTAGTTTTAAAATAAGCTTGCAAGAGGAAATAATTGATTAAATAAGTTTATTTTCTAAAAAAAAAGAAAAGTATTTAGTTTACGCAATAATCCAATTTCGAAATTCAGGTGAATAACCATCAACTGTCTTCTAATGTTTTCCTACTTCATTGACTGCTATTTTTTCTTCTTGTTTTTTCTTTGTTGTTGTTGTTGTTGTTGTTGTTGATGTTGTTGTTGTTGTTGTTGTTATTCTCCTTCTTCTTCTTTTTCTTTCTCTTCTACTTCTTTTTCTTGTTCATCTTCTTTTTCTTCTTTTTCTTCTTCTTCTTCTGTTTTCTTTTCTTTTTCCTTATTTTTTCATATTTTTTCCTTCTCTATCCTCTTCTCCTTCTCTTGTTTCTTCTTCTTAATCTTATTCTTATTGTAGTCCTTATTTTCCTGTTCATTCTTTTTCTTCTTCTTTTTCGTCTCCTTCTTGCTCTTCTCACTCTTGTTCCTTTTCTTCTTATTATTTTCCTTCATCTTTCACTTTTCTTATTTTTCTCTGCCTTTTTTTTTTTGAAAAAAATTCTTCTTCTATCTCTTTTCTTTCTCCTTCTATCCTTTTTTATTCTTATCCGTGATCTGATTCTCTTTCTCTTTTTTCCAACCTTTTTCACAGTAATTGAAATTCATTTGCGTATTCATTTCTAATCGTATGTTCCCCATCGTTTCGATTTTTTGCTCTTGTTCTATATTTCTTCTTCTTCTTCTTTTTGTTCTTCTTGTTCTTGTTCTTCTTCTTGTTCTTCTTCTTGTTCTTCTTCTTCTCCTTTTCCTTTTCTTCTTTTTGTTCTTCTTTTTGTTCTTCTTGTTCTTGTTCTTGTTCTTGTTCTTCTTCTTCTTCTTCTTCTTCTTCTTCTTCTAATCGTACTTGGATGCACCTGTACTTGAATGTACTTGAAAACGTTTTTTCCTCTTTTGACTGTAGTTAATTGTGTTATGAAGCCACCTCCAGCCGACTTTGGGGTGGGGGAATTAAACTAATATTTGAATTTGTTGTCAGATTTGATATCATCGATATCAAAATTAGAATTATTTTGGAAAAAATATATATTTGCAGGTGTGGCCGTCAATTGATTTAGACTGTTCCACGAAAAGTGAAAGAGGAGTATACAACCAATGCATTCTCCCAATAGTCACTTATGGAGCTGAATCTTGAAATTTAACCGAGAGACAGACCTACAAACTGAGAACCATGCAACATGCACATGAGAGAAGCATGCTCAGCCTAGCATGAAGAGACAACAAGACAGCACAATATATTAGGAAGAAAACGGGAGTCCGAGACATCATAGAAACTTTTAAAAAAAACTCGAATGGCTATGGGCAGGCCATGTTGCAAGAATGACAGTCATCCGATGGACATCACGACTCACAAAATGGATCCCAGAGATTACGGGCGAAACTAAGGCCGAAAGAATACAAGATGGAGAGACGAGCTAGACAAATTCAGAAAACACTGGCTCTGCGACGCCCATGATATAGAATTGTGGCGGATCCTGGGAAGGTGTATGTCCAACGACGGGCGTTGAAAGAATGATGATGATGATGATGATGATGATGATGATGATGATGATTAGTGTTATGAAGCAACTTTCAGTAAAGGAGTGGGGTCAACTAATATGAGAATTTGCAGTCAGATTTGATACGGCCGATATCAGAATTAGAATAATTTTTGAAAATGTTTATATCTGCAGGTGTGGCCGTCAATTCATTCAGACTGTTCCACGAATTTTATTTTTAACACTGGTGAACGTCTGGATTGGTATTTCATCGCTGAGTCCTCTGGTTTCATTGTATAAAAAAGTGTGCATTTTCATCATCATCATCATCAGCAGCAGCAGTAGTATTTTTGTGTCCGTTGACCTCATCCTCCATTACATCTACTCAGGACAACAAATCTCCATGGAATCCTAAAAAGAAGAAGAAATCAATCGAACAATGTCTCTCGGACGACAAGATTTTGGTAGAGCATGCCGAACGTTTAAGAACAAGAAAGTCACATTAGTTTTGAAAAGAAAGGTATACAACCAATGCATCCCCCCAATAGTCACTTACGGAGCTGACACGTGGAACCTAACCAGGAGACTGACCCTCAGACTGAGAACTATACAACGTGCAAATGAAAGAGCCATGTTCAACATCAGATTGAGAGATTGTAAGACAGCACAGTATAAATTAGGGGGTAAACAAGTATCTGAAACATCATAAGATCCATAAATAAACTAAAGAATAACAATGGGCTGGCTATGTTACAAGAATGGCAGACAACGGCTGGACATCACATGGATCACGTGAGATCAAATATGGAATCGAAGCCGACATGATATGAGACGACTAGACGAACTGGTCAGGTTCAGAAAGTATTGGCTCCGTGACGCCCATGACAAAGAGGTCTGGGGAATCATGGGGAAGGTTTACTTAAAACAACGGACGATACAATGATGATGCTGCTGCTGCTGCTGCTGCTGATGATGATGATGATGATGATGATCTCAAAGATTTGCCAGGACTCTCAATCATGGCATTATTGAGCCGGTACTTATTTTTTGAGAGCTTTCTTTTATTATAAATTAAAAAAATAGAACGTCATTAAATCTGTCAAAACAGGTTTCTCCAATTTTCGGTTCAGTCCGGTTTGCTGGCAATATATGTTTGCATCACTCTTACAGACCACGCCGATGGAGCTAAAGGGCTGAGATTTTCAACATTTACTCTTTATAATGTCAATTTTTTTTTGTTTCACATTAGGTGGTTCAATTTGCCATGTAAGTTTATGCCAAATTGTTCCCAAAATTGTGCCCGCTTTGAAAAAAATCAAGAGTTTTTATCATTATTCCCCAAAACAATGCGACAAAATAACGTATCCATTAATAACACCTTTTTCCTTATTTTCTAATTGATCACCCCAAATATCACATGCTGCCAAAAACGTTACGGGACGGTCACTATCGAGTGACCAACCAGAGGTGTCACATCTTCCTCTTTTCTTCTTCTTCCTCTTTTCCCAGTATATATATATATATATATATATATATATATATATATATATATATATATATATCTCCAATCTCCTCCCCATCCCCATAGTTCCATTCCCTTTTTCTCATTATTCACCCCCTCTTTCTCTTTCTCTCTCTCTCTCTTTCCATTCTTCCCTTCATCGTGTCTCTTTCACCTTAACCTCCTCACCACTTTATAATACTTTTCTCTCCACTGTTCTCTCTCCCATTGCAACATTTCTACCGATCCCCTCACACTCTTCTTCCTCCTCTCCTTACCTTCCTCTTTCTCTTTATTCCTTTCTTCCTTCCTCTCTTTTTTCTTATATTGTTTTTCTCCTTATACTACTATCATTTCTCTCCACCTTCGTATCTCTTATTTTATATTCGTCTCCCTCTCTTTCTTTCCGTATAATTATTTTTTTTCTCTCCTACTCCCTCCGGTCTTAGTGATACAGTATCAACCATAAATGGATATTCTCCTACCACGTTTTTCAGAAAGTTAATCCCCCACCCCCAAACCAAACGTTACTCGATTTTATTATTTCATTATTGCATTGCAGTAATGGTAGGCTGAATGTGGACGCGTCGTTGGACTAATGTCCATGTTTTATAGAAAGTTGATTTTCCTTCAGAATCAAACAAAGTTGGAGTTTATCATCTGTAGTTAGACATTATTCAATTAAAACGGATATTATCAGGTATTTATGTCCAAACTCTGCATCAATGGAACTCTGTTAATATAATACACTGTGTCCCACAATGAGTATACCCCTACTAAAAAAAAGGTTTATTCAAAATCAATGTTTGCGACGACTGTCTTTAATAGCTATTACTGCCTGATAATATCCGCTTTAATTGGGGAATATCTCACTAGAAATGAATGAATCCTCCAGTGTTTGGTTTAGAAGAAAATTAACGTTCTATGGAAAAGTGGTACGGATATATTCACTCTTGCGTGATTCTCTATTTTTTCCTCTTCTTTCTTATCATACCTCCAGTCCTTTCCCATCTCTCCCCTCTCCCCTTCCATGTTGACGCTACTCGCCTTCTTCTTTCCACCTCCCCCCCTTGTTTCTTTCTTCTGCTCCTCCAACTCCACCCTCTCTATAGGTGCTTCTTCCTCTTTCGTTTTTTGGCGAAGTGCATCACACTTATCCTTGCTCTGTCCTCCTCCTCCTCCTCCTCCTCTTTCCGATCATCATCATCATCATCATCATCATCATAACCAGTCCTTTATTGTCTGCTGTTGGAAAAAGACCTTTCCCAGGATTCGCCAAACGCCGTGGGTGTTGCGGAGCTGATACTTTCTGAACCTTTCCAGTTCGTCTCGCCATCTCGTACTTTACCGGCCACGGTTCTGCATTCGATCTTTGGGGATCCATATTTCGAGTTGTTACGTCCAGTGGTTGTCTGCCATTATTGTAACATGACCGATCCATCACCATTTGAGTTTTCTAATAAATTTCATGATGTTTCGGACTCTCGTTTTTCCCCTGATATACTGTGTTGTCTTGTGATGTCTCCTATGATGTTGAACACGATCCTTTCATATGTACAGTTCATGGAACTCAGTTAGAAGGTGAGTCTCTTGGTTAAGTTACACCTCTCAGCTTCATAGATGAGTATGGGGAAGACACATTTGTTGTATACACCCCTCCTCCTTTTTTTTCTTAGAACTAATGGGATTGCAGACGACATTGTCCTTTTTTGCAGAGAACCTTCAGGGCCCTAAACTAATAATAGACGCACCGAGCAAGGAAGGCAAGAAAGTTGGAGAAAGTACACCGCTATATTTACAACGAATCTCCATGAAGCTTTCAAAAGAAGAAGAAATCAAGCAAACAATTGCTCTAAGTTTGCAGACCGAACCTTCAAGAACAAGAAAATCCTATTAGTTCTAAAAAAAAAAAAAGAAAAAAGGGTATATAACCGACGCATCCTCGATCCGTAGTTTTTCATAAATCTTTTTCCACACATCGTGACCCGCTGTCATCATTTTTCCATTCAATCATCGATCTAAACATATTTTCTTTGCGCCCAGTATTCATTAACTGTTAACTTCTTCTCGAAGGTGCGGGTTTTACTCCATTTTTCTCGCCTCGCACGATATTCTACGTCACATTTGACGGACGGCCGACGGTGAGAGTGAACGAAATTAGTAAGAGGTCTGGTTAGTCGTTCTATGGAAACCGCCACGAGACTAACATGTTCTGACAGCATTCGATGTTTGGGGTGAATCAATCAGAAAAAGTGGGGAAAAAAGAGTGATCAATGAATAATTTATTTTTGTAGATGGCTGAAAAATTCCAAGATTTAAAAAAAAACAAAAACGGTGCAAATTCTTCAAAACATAAAATTTACCATTAACTTACATTGTAAATTGAAGTACCCCCACTAAATATTTGACGGTAGAAAAACACACAAAAAAGTATTCTTTTGAACATAATGAGTGAATGGTTGAATGTTCAGCCCTCTAGCTCCATCGGTGCAGCCTTCATTTATAGACGACTAACAACTTGAACAGAAGAAACCTATATTGACTCTTTTGGTGACAGTACTGTTTGACTATTTCTAATATGACAGCTTGAACTAAAGGTAAATATAAAGAGAAGGCACCATAAGAAAAGAGAAAAAAAATTAATATCCCTTTTCTCTGGTTCTTTTTCTCATAGTTCGTTTCGGCAATTTTTCGTTTCTATTTTTTAACATTTCGGAAAATATGCCAAGTCTTGTTAACAAAAATTCTCTTGCTCCAAGTGTAACAAAGCATTTATATATAAATATAAAAAGCGAAATTTCTGACGCATGAGAATCAGAAAGCGAAACGAAAAAAATATATATATATATATATATATATATATATATATATATATATATATATGGGATACAACTTTTTGCTCACGAAGCAAAGCTCCTAATGGTGGACTCATCTTCCACATCATATCTATAACCTCTAAAATACACACACACACGCACACACACACACATACACACAGCGCACACTACTGATGATGTTAATACCTCCCGAAGAATTTCTCGACCATTGATAAAAACATTTACGGATAAATAAACCTAACTTCCACACACTTTACTCCCGAGTTTGTCTCACTTTCCATAGTTCATATTATATGTATGTATGTATGTATGTATTTATATATGTATGTATGTATATATATATGTATGTGTATATATATATATATATATATATATATATATATATATATATATATATATATATATATATATATATATATATATATATATATCAGACTTGACAACAACCAACATCGAATAGAATCCTTCAACTACAAGTTACTGCCTGAAGATCAACTCTTTCACCTTTAACACTGATGCTATATCTTCTATCATTGTAGAGATAGAGGGGATTACTTCTAAAAAGGTTACAAAGATTGTAGAATCCCATGAAGATATGCGGATGAGATGCCCTTGACAATTCTTAACGTATGCACTTGAGATCAAGCGAGTGATCAAAGAGATGAATATCAGTATCAGCATCGTTTCATCAACACTGAATACGCGGAACTCTTGCACAGATATTCAACCCTTACTAAAACGTATAAACACCCTCACCTATCCGTATAAACACACACACACACACACACACACACAGACCAATATGCATGTACGTATATGACAGACAATCACAGACGAAGTCCCACGCGTCATGATGACCCTAAAGAATTCCTCTTCTTTGATTTCCATTTTTGCTTCCGAAGCAAAACATCTGATGTTAAATTCATTTTCTGCGGAAACCCCCTCACCATTAAAAGGGTCACAATTACACACACACACACACACACACACAAATATAAACACACACACTCATACCACACGCTAGTGATGATGGGAACTGCTACTGAAACATGTATAGCATATTAGTTAATTAATTTATGGATCGATTGATTAATGAACAAAATATCCATACACTCTTACTCATGAGTCTGACTCATTCTTTATTGCCATATATATATATATATACACACATATACATACATATATAGATAGATAGATATAATTGAAAAAGGAAGAATCACACTGTCACGTGGTCTAATTGACAGTGTGATTTTCATTTTTTTAAATATAAGTTGGTCCTACTTGGTTAAATATTTACTCATAAACATAGTACACATCTGTGTTATCAAAACTACAATAAACGTCAGGTCCCACTTCAACTTACTGAAATGGTCTTAGATATCTTCAGAGTTTTCATACTCTTTATCAATTAACACCCTTAAGTAAATCGATTATAAATTTTCCCTGATTTCTTCTCTCTTGGACAAGGTCCAAGAGAGAAGAAATCCCTTCTGCTGCTTCTACACATACACCCTGTAATGACCTATATCCCCCCCCCCATCACTGCAAGATCTAAACTGGATGAAGATAGAATTCCATGGGTACCTACCCCTTGAACCCATTGATTCCTTGAAAACACTGGTCA
>OY735224.1:33568183-33595683 GCA_963457665.1 Thysanoteuthis rhombus
CACTTTCCTTTCTCTTCTCTCACCCGCTTCCATTGTCCAATCTCCAACTGGCATTTCTCATAGTTCAGCTGAAACTGTGCTTCCCGCTGTAAATGAAAAATATTCTTTTCACCTGATTGTTTGTTTCAACGTCTCTCGAATGTAATTAACTGCAATTTTGATGCCATTTTCTCTCGACCCACCATTCTCAATCAAACCCCACACCTTTCCGCCCGACGCCCACTCTTTTCATCGTCCATCTTCCATTCCAAACATTCCCTTTTTACCAATGTCTTCCAGCCAGTCTCAGTTCTTCAGAAAGTTCTTGCGACCGCCGTGTCGTTTTTCGGACGACGAATCTCCATGAAATGCTTCGAAAGAAGGAGGAAGTCAAGTGAAGAATCGCTCTAGTCTGGCAAGCTTTCGGTAGAGCTGGCTGAACCTTCGAGAACAAGAAAATCCCATTAGACCTGGAAAGGGAGGTATCCAACCAATGCATCCTCCCGATAGTCACCCGTGAAACTGAGACGTGGAACCTAATCAAAAGATTGACCGTCCCTCTCTCTGAGAACTGTGCAACGTGCACAGAGAGAATCATGCTCGACATCACACGAAGAAATGATAAGACGGCACAGCGTATTGAAGGAAGAAAAAAAAATAATAGGAGTCAGGGACATGGATGATTACGTATGAATGTTTCCGAATAGAAATATATACACTCATGGGTACACACACACACACACACACGCATACACATACAGGTTTACACACACATGCATACGAATATCCGAACACAAATTCGTGCTCATGCATCCTTTCTCTCTCTCTTTCTCTCTCACACATGTGCACACAGGCATCAACGCAAAAGCACATACGCAGAAATATGGACATACAGATACGAGCATTCACATTTACACACACACATACACACAAACACACACACACATATATATATATGTATAAAACTTGAATATGCATATGCATCAACTTACATGCACACAGGCTCACACTCACACACACATGCGTATACACGAGTATGCACGCTTACATATAGATGTATATATAAATATGCGTACGTACGTGCATATGCAAACTCACAAGTATATACACGCTTGCACACACGGATACGCTTATACACCTACACACTCCCAGACACGGACTTAAACACACCTCTATCGTCTCATTTATATGCACACACTTTATATCGTACATACGAATTCTCACAAATCCACTCACGAACATGCAAGTGCACAAACACACATGCTTTCTCACATACACTATAGGAAAGGCCGATTTTGGAACTGTGACCTATGGAGCTGAAATGATCAAAAGATTGAACCTCTAACTGTGAACTATGCAACGTGCACAGGAGATACTTGTGCTCAAAGCCACGTGGAGGGATCACAAGACAGCGCAGTGTATTAAAGTAAAAAAAAAACAGGATTCAGAGATATTATGTAAACAATTAGAAAACATAAATGGCAATGGGCAGGCCATGTGGCAAGAATGTCAGACACCTTTTTGACATCACCACTCATAACGTAGATCCCCTGCGATCATATGCAAAACTGTAACCAGCAGAAAAATAAGATGGCGTGGCGAAGTAAACAACTCTAGAAATTGATGTCCAGATTAGGAAGGCTGCTTCTGATGACGATTATGATGATGCCTTTACGACATATTCTATGCCCATCCAGTGACAATTCTGTCTACTTTTCTCGTCTCTTTCTATGCATCTGTCTAATATTCACCGTTCCAACTCTTTCTTTACCAGAGACGAACATAACCATGTCTATAAGAGCCGAATTCACTATTTTTCGGACTAAAATTGAAAAAGGTCCAAAAGATATACAGAGAGAAGCGGGCGGAGAGAGATTATTTATATTTCTGACCAGTTTTTCATGTCGTTTTCAAATTTGTTTAAAATTTTGCCCTATGAAGATATATGACGTACCCAAAAATTTCAGTTTTGTTTATTACATCATATTTTTTTCAATTCAAAATTGTCTTCTTTCTTCCTCTTCTTCTTCTTTTTCTTCTTCTTCTGTTTATTATTATTATTATCATTATTGTTATTATTATTATTTGCAATCTCACACCAGTTGCCTGGTGGTAACAGCTGGAGTTTGAGTGACGGCAAGTCTCCTCAAGTATCCAGCCCTTCTCTCCTAGTTCTCATAGGCCACAGTAATACTGCGGTTTACAGTTTCACACCTGTTGCCCAATGGTAATTGCAGAAGGCTGATTGACAAGAAGTCTCCTCAGGTCTTCAGCCAACGTCTCTTCTATTTATTTATTTATTTATTATTATTATTATTATTATTATTATTATTATTATTATTATTATTATTATTATTATTATTATTATTTGCCTCTTCGTACCTGTTGCTTCGTGCTCACCGCTGGAGACTTAGTGACAGCAGCCCCCTACCCCAAGTCTCCAGCCCTCTTCTTCACACTTTTACAGTTTACAGCAGAGCTGTGGATTACGCTTTCACACTTGTTGCTGGGTGGTTCTCGCTTGGGGCTGTGACAGTGAGTCTTTACAGGTCTCCTTCCCTCCGTTTATATCGTTCAATCACAGCAGTGCTATGATACACACTTTTCTCTTGGCCGTGAAGCTATTGCTATCAGCTGGGTCATAGGCCCCTCGGAATTCGGGTAGTCCTCTGTAGGGGCTGTATCTGTATAGTCTCAATGCTTTATCTTATCTCCAGTTCCTCCATTCTTTGTTATAGTTCCGAGTGCACATACTATTACTGGTACTACCCTGACTTTCATCTTCCTCATCTCCCTCAGTTCCTTTGCCAGTTCCTGGTATTTCCGTACTTTTTCACTTCCTTTCGTATTTTCCTATGATCTGCAGGCACGGCCACGTCTATTATTTGGCAGGTTCTCCTCCCCTTATCCACGATTACCAGGTCTGATCTTCTCGCTTGTATAAGGCGGTCAGTTTGGATGTCAAATCCCTACAGTAGTTTATGGATTCCATTTTCCTGGGCTGTCTCTGGTTCGTGCCGATACCACGTGTCCGTATGGTTGAATCCCATTTGTTTGCTCAATTCCCAGTGTTTCAGTGTTGCTGGTATATCGTGTCTATTTTTATACCTTTTCTGTGACTAATTCACAAGATTCACTGGTAATGTGGTTTACGATCTCATCCCTTTCTCCATTTGCTATTTGTTTGGGTTCTATCGATTTCTGCCTTGACATAGTTTGTTCTGATGTATCTGTTTGGGGCTGCCATGATGTGTAAGTTGGTTTCTCTCTTTAGATTTCCTTTGCGTAGCCATGTCCCTGATCTCTCGTAAGTGAAATTCTGTATCCGTCTTTTCCCGTATGATTCTTTCTGTTCCCATTTTCTTCACTTGTTTGCTGTGTTGCTCTGTCGCTAGTGACTTACTGCTTACCGTTGCTCTGCTTCAGGCACTTTAAACTATTTTCTTACACATTCTTTTCTTAATCATGTTTTGGTCTTTTGGACAACGCCATCTATGCCAATAAGTCCTCTACCACTTTATTTCTACTTCACATACAGCCTATCAGTGTCATCTCTGGTATGTAAGGCCTTGTACATTGTCATAAGCTTTCTCGTTCGCCAGTCAATTGATTGGAGTTCTTACTTAGTCTATCCAAGGAATAGCCTCGTGTATTTCATTACAGATAATGTCCATGTTTTCATTCCTTTAATCAGTTCCCTGCTATTCAGTTTGGTCTGAGATATTCTTCTTGTCCTCTGGATTGATATTTTCTCTTTCATCTTCATCTATTTCATTGATAAACATTGGAGAACTCCCAGGTATTTAGATTGGTTTTGTTTGGTCAATGCTTTGATATTTTTCTGTTGTTGTCCGATTATTCAATTCCATTACTGCTGCAAACCTCCCTTTGTATATCTCCATTAGTGCATATTTTCCAAAATAAACCCTAATGTCGTCCCTGTATTCTTCCACTTTGCTGAACAAAGTTTCGACCTCTTCCAGTAATTTGCAAATAGTTTTATGCTGTCCATGTACGTAAGCTGGTTGATTTTCCCCTTTGTTTTCGAGAATTGGTATCTTTCGCTGTTTTTTTTCAGGTTTCTGTTGAGAGGTAATATAATTAAGACAAATAGTAGTCTCTATGAAAGATTCTCTTTTTTATACTTACCTTTGCTAAGTTTCCTCCTGTAACTGTCGAGTCTACTTTCAAGTTTTTCACAGAGTTGACTATTAATCTTACCACGAGTTCTCTGATCTTGAATATCCCGGGGCATTCGAGTATCCAGCTATGTGGGGTCATGTCGTATGCCTTCCCATAGTAGGTCCATCCCAGATATATTCTTCTTCTTCTTCTTCTTCTTCTTCTTCTTCTTCTTCTTCTTCTTCTTCTTCTTCTTCTTCTTCTTCTTCTTCTTCTTCTTCTTCTTCTTCTCATTATTATTATTATTATTTGCAATCTTACACCATGTGCCTGATGGTTACCGCTGGAGTTTGAGTGACAGCAAGTCTATTATTATTATCATTATTATTATTATTATTTATTTTAATCAAAGTTTCCACGTTTGTCTTCCTTCATCAATTTCCACTGTCGTTCATTCCCTTTTTTTTTTCTTTTCTCTCTTCTTCCATTTTTTTTTCTGGCTCGCTTTTCCTCAAATCTTTGAAAAAAATATGTTTATATAATTCATCGCTACCAACAACAGACTTGTTTAGTCACTATTGCTGGGTTTAGGATGATATTCCATTCTGACTTCTGTATATTTCTACTTTTCCCAATCCGAACTCTTCATAGAATTTGAAATTTTACTCACATTCTTCTTTCAATCAGTAGGGGTAACATGAAACCCGACTAAAAGATAAACCTCCAACGTGGAAAGAATCATGTTCAACCTCACAGAGAGAGATCATAAGACAGCAGCGTATATCAAGAGAAGACAGGGCTCAGAGATATCAAAGAAACTACTGAGAAAGGGGTAGTGGACTGGTCATGTTGCAAGAATGGCAATCAATGAGTAAAGGGGAACATGGTACTTAACCAAAACATGGGACCTCAAACTGAAAACCGTGCACAGGAAAGAATCATGCTCAACCTCACAGGGAGAGATCATAAGATAGCACAGTATATCAGAGGGAAGAAAGGAGCCAGAGATATTATAGAAAACATTAGGAAAACTCAAATGACCATGGGCTGATCATGTAGCAAGAATGGCAGACAACAGCTTAACATCACGACTCTCAAACTGGACCTACAGTGATTGTTTGCGAAATTGTTGCATGAGATTGACAAATTCAGACAAATTCATAAAATGCTGGCTCTGCAACAATGGAGGTGTCTGGCGAACCTTGGGGATGGTCTACATCCAGCAGCAGCCGCTTAAAGGATGATGAGGATGAGGTTTTTAATCGGGGGTTCAATTCACAATGAAAGTTCAAGCCAATTAGGTCCCTCAGTTTGTGTCCGTGGGCATTCATGTTTGATTTTTGTGGATCTGTACCCAATAGTGACCATAGCTCCCATTCATGGTGAACTCTTTTTCCAAACTTTTTTTTTGTTGATCACCCAACCGACTGACTAATCAGGCCTGTTTCGTGTTGTGTTAAATCATAACTTTATGCTCCATACCTTACTGGCAGCGTTTTCATCAAGGTAACTTAATTTTACCACCACTGCTTAATTTACGGAGTGAATAACAGTATATGTCAGTGACGGTAATCCATAATTTCCCTTGGGATTCTAGAAAGGGTACATTGGTTGGTTTGCTCATCTTCCTTTCTTTTTCTAATTCAACTCCGCCAAAGAAGTAGGAAGAAGTGTATGTATTTAAAGGTATTGGTCCGTCTGTCTATGAACAGAGTATCTCCAAATGTTCCCGACTGATTCCAATGACATTTTGTGGACGAATGGACAATGGACTAAAAAGAGTTAAAGATTAATCAAGTTTGAGAGGCCGATCTGGGAATTCTACGGCTACCTCTATGCATTGTTGCATCATATTAACTGACATTCATCAAGGTTTTAGTCGGCAGAGGTATGCACGCTCTGAATGCTTTTAGTACATATTTTTGGTTCATCCTTTCTTCCTTCCCTATTTCCTTTCTCTCTCCCCCCTCTCTCTCTTTCTTTCTCTTTCTTATTAATTCCTTTGATTATGCAGCTTTCTTTCAATTTCTCCGAGGCACAGGAACCTCCAGCATCTCAAAACACTGCCCTAATCTTTAAAATAAGCCTGAAAGTCAGACTATAGGTGAACTAGTACGATAGAATGGATTTTCTTAATGCTCCTTCCGTTAGGACCCTCTTTCGTTCCGAAGTCCATTCATTAAAGAACTGCCCCCTTTTAAAGCCCCTTCTTTCGGAAGCCCATTCCTTCCAAAACTTCCCACTTCAAGATCGTTAAAAAATTACCTTGTATCAACATAGCATCTCTTCAAAAGCCTCAAATTTTGTTTTGGTATGTCAACCAGTCAGTGAATTAGAGAAAGTAAATGCATGCGAAAAAAGTAGCTGGATCTAGCTTCAAAGGTGCTAAATCCGCAAAGTCAGTCTGCCAGTCAGTGACAGTCATAGGTACGGATGATGCTAGCGCAGCCCTTCCCCCCAAAAGAAAACTATCATCTTTGTTTTCAACATTCCAACAGAACAAAAACTCATTCTAACTCAGATCATAATTCCTTATTCGCTTCTACCATGGCACCAGCTTCAGCTCTCCATGTCAAGGCTGAACACTGCCTTCTCAATGTAATTTTATCAAAGCAGAAAATGAAAGGAAACAGAAGATTTAAAACCGTTCGAAATCAAGTCAAGTGAACCTCAACAAAGGACATTGTTTGACTAATGGAGCGACAGCCACAAGGTGGAGTCCATAAAAATTCGTGTAATAAAAGTGTCTTTAATGAAAATCTAGGCCAGTTTTTAAAATTTGTATGTTATCATTTTTACTTTTTTCTAGTATTATTATTACCAAATGCACGTTCACACTTAGGACGCCACGGGTTATGTTTTAACAAAGGTTTACAAAATTAATTTATCGTAACATTCCTTTCTCCCGAGCTCTCCTTTCTTCTTCCTTTATTCGAGAGCGTCACCCAAAACTGTCAACATCAACAAAGGTTTCTTCAGTTTTTAATTTGGTCTGGCTTGTAAGTATGTATTGCGAGTAAAGGCCGCTTCAATGCAACTAGCGGTATGGAAATTTCGATATTGGCGCCTCATATCAAGAGAAAACGGCTCTTTTTGTTTTTTCTCACTCCCCAAATGATTTTTTTTAGAAGGGTGTTCAATTTGAAATGTAAGTCTATGCTTGATTGGTTTATGGTTTGTATCTGGCTGCGTTAATGATTGTTCTTTGAAAATTCAGACTTTTTAGTTTCAAAAAAGGAAAGACAAAAAACTTATAGATTGATCATGTTTGTTTTTTTTTTTCCAAATTTTAATTAATCACCCCTATCAGAAAATACTGCCAAAAGCAGGGTTGCCAATTTATATGTGATTTTTCAATCTTCCGATTCCGGAAGTTGCTCTCAAAATTGGAACATTAAAAAAAAATATGAATCATCAATGGTGGACCTTGAAAACATGAGATTTGAAAAAATAATTGAATAAGTCAAAAATTGGACTCACGAATTAGAAAAAAAAAACGACAAAACAAAACGAATAAACATGTAAATTGGAAGCCCTAACCAAGAGAATGTAGGTCATATTAAAATTTCTATTGACCTGTTTATTTATTATTCATTTATGTATGAAGAGATGGATATATATGATCCGACAGAATGATTATAAATTGTGTTATATTACACAGAAACTTATTTGAAATGATTTTCCATCGTGACACATTTAATTCATCGTTCATCCTAGACAACGTAGATAGAATAAACTATCAAAGAAAATGGGGTTACTGCAGGTGTCAAACTTATCACCGATTGGGTAGCCACTTCAGAGTAGCGATGCTTTTACGATTGAGCTAAACAGCCTCTTTAATTATTTATTCTATTTACGTTGTCTGATGCGAGTGATAGATTAACCGTGTAATGACAGGAGATAATTTCAAATGATTTTCTATATAATATAATGTTATTTATTTATATATTTGACTTGTATCTTTTTCATACTCTTCTGTAAGTTTTTTCTACCTCTATGTTCAGTTTATTTATCTTGAATTTCTTCCGTAAGCTTTTCTTTCGGCAACTTTCCTCCCTTTCATCGTTTCTTTATTTCTGCCTCTATTAACTTTATCCTTTTTCCTCACTCTCTATCTTCCTCGTTGGTACTATTTTTTTGTGTTTTGTAACTGTTACATTTTTATTCTTTCTTTTTTCTCTCTTTGTCTTTCTCATTCAGAACTTCATGTTGTTTTTTTGTAATTCTTAGGATTTTATTGTTTATTTATTTTCGGTTTTGTTTACATTTTCTTTTTTTCTTTCGAGTTGATCTTTGTTCGTTTATTGTTTTTTTTTCTTTTTTTTTGTAAAACACATATCCCTAGGCTCTTCTTTTCTTTCTTTTTTTCCTTTTTTCCTCGTCCGGAAAGGTATCACTATTTCTATTCTCTTTACTGTTACAACCCATTTTTTCTTCCACTTTCAACCTCTATTCAGTAGTTTTTTCCCCGAAAACGTCAATCAATTCTACAAAATACAGGTTTCTTCAGTTTTCAAGTTGGTCCGACTGGCTGTATATTTTTCTACAAGTATCACGCGTATATGCCGTACCAATGGAGTTAGAGGGCTGGGATTTTCAACATTTACTCTTTATTATGTCTGGAGGAAACCCTCAAAAATTCATCCTTGAATTTTTTTTTTGGGGGGGGGGCTCAGTTTTTGTTAAACCAACCCATTCGTTAATGTCCCGTAGTTTATTTGTTTATTCATTTTTTTTGAAAGCTCAAACCTTTTTAGTAACCTTTTCAAATTTTCAATTGATCACCCCAAACGAGTCATGCTGCCAAAAGACGTTAGTCACGTCAAACGGACTTGTCTTGTATGCCATTCAAATAGTTAATCCGAGACAGTAAATGTCTTCACCTTTCAATCCATTCCCGACTTTTGGATTTATCAAGCTTAGCTTCAACCTTGTCATCAACCTTGTATCGTCAAACCTCTCTATCAATGCTGTCGTTTCTGAATTTTTTGAATTCGTGTAGTCCGTCTTGCCATCTTATATTTTGCCAGTCACAGTTTCACGTGACCTGTCGGAATCCATTGTGTGAGTAGCGATGACTATCGTTTGTCTGACATTCTTGCAACATGACCAGCCCATAATCTTTTAATGGATTCTATGATGTCTCAGACTCCTGTTTTTTTCCTGATATATTGTGCTGTCTTGTGATTACCCCATGTGATGTTGAGCACGATTATTTCATGAGCATCTTGCATGGCTCTCAGTTTGTAGGGTCGGTTTCTTGGTTAAATTTCATTTTTTCTGCTCAATAGGTGACCATCGGAGCAGGCATTGGCTGTATAGCCTACCCTTTAAGGACTGGAAAGGTTTCATTGTTCTTGTAAGTTGAACTTGCTCTACCCAAAGCTTGTCATCCTAAAGTGAATCTTCGCTCGATTTCTTCTTCTTTTGTGGATTTCATCAAGATTAATTGTCCTAGGTAGATGTATTTGTTTACTTTCTCGAGATCTGCGTTTTCGATTTTAATCGTTTAAACATTTTGAAGTTAAATGCACAACAATAAAAAATATTTGCTTAATCTGGCACGATTGGCAAAAAATAGGGAAGGTAACTTGTGCTGCATAAATTCTCTAAGTGGGGAGGGCTTTTCCACTTTGAAAATCGGCATCGGATTCTTGAAGTTTTTAGCTGGGCTCTTACAACAACCAGAGCACCTTTTTAACTTAAGCATCTATTTTTTTCCTTATTGATCACCTCCAACAGGATATGCTGCCATAGGAAATTGGTTTCGTGACAGTTTTAATTGTTTTGAACCAGAGTATAACCGAATGCAAATTTAGCTTGGATTGTCTAACTCACCTACTTGCATATGATGCCATGAAGTGATCAAACACCCTTCTGCAATCTCTGTGTGGAAATATTTTGTTGATCCTTTCATGGACATTTTCATCAAGAACAAAGAGAAAAAAAATCAACAAAAAGCATAAAACAGTTGAAATATTAGCTACGTGGCGGCAGTGGGAAATTCACCCTTCAAGTACAATCATGCTACAATTTATTTAATTTTTGAAACGATGCTATGTGATAAACGAAAACAGCTATGGTAGTTCCATCTGTCAGTAAAGAGATGTACTATTTCAATGCGTATTCTAGTCCATTTATACTGTTATCTATTCTATGTAAAAAACGTTGAATTCTAATGAACGAAATAAGAGTCTATGGCTATTTTATTTGTCAGTAAAGAAATGTACTATTTAAATGCGTATTCGTATCTATTTTTACTGTAATCTATTCTACATAAAAAGTGTTGAATTCTAACGAACAAAATAAGAGTCTATTGCAATTTCATTTGTCAGTAATGAGATGTACTATTTCAATGCGTATATCTGTCCCTTATAGAGACCGTTGAATTGTAATGAACAAAATAAGAGTCTATGGCCATTTTCTTTTTTCAGTAAAGAGATGTACTATTTCAAAGCGTACTTTTGTCCATTTATATTGTTATCTATTCTACATAGAAAGCGTTGGATTCTATAGAACGAAATAAGAGTCTACGGTGATTTCATCTGTCTGTAAAGAGATGTACTATTTCAATGCGTACTCTAGTCCATTTACACTGTCATCTATTCTACACAGAAAACATTGAATTCTATTGAACGAAATTAGAGTCTATGGTGATTTCATCTGCCATTAAAGAGATGTTCTATTTCAAAGCGAACTCTAGTCCAATCATCATCATCATCATCATCAGTCTTTTGACGTCCGTTTTTAAACGTAGACCTTCTCTAGGATTTGCCACAATTCTCTATCATGGGTGTCGCAGAGCCTGTATTTCCTAGATTTGTCCATTTCATCTCTCCATCTTGTATTTTATCGGCTTCGGTTTCGCATGTGATCTCTGGGGATCCATGTCGTGAGTCGTGATGTCCATTGTTTATCTTTCATTCTTGCAACATGGCCTGCCCATTGTCCTATACTGGCAATCTATTTCAAATGGAAAGAAATTAACTGTGATAGACTAAATGAGAGGACGCAACGATTCCATCCGTCAGCACGGATATTTATGATTTCAACGTTTACTGCAATCTGATTTTTCTGCCATCAATTTTAGATTGGAAGCGACGGACGAATCAAGAGGTTATGGTAACTCTCTTGCGCAATGAAACTTCCTAAAGCTTAGAAAATTATTGAAGTCACTGTATAATCCAGACTTGCTATTTTTGGTCGATCAAGAAAAGGAAATATGCTGAAATGTCTGTCATGGAAAAGTATCCACTGGCTGCATAGGTAGAAGGTATTTAACAAAGCCACTCAAGCCAAAATCGATCGGATAAGCAGATGGGTTGTTCATAGGTAGGACCCTTTTAGAGTGGGTATCCTTGTACGTAGCCCTTACCGTGTTGATACAAGCTAACGAAATTTCCCTAATATCACTTTTGGGCACGATTCGATTCCTTCTCATTTAGGCTATTGATTTTGTTACAATATTTCTCGTATTATAAACGGATAAATGCACGCGAGCGAGTACTTCCTCTTCGGGAGATGAAATCTGCGATAAAGGATATCCAGAGGCGAAAACAAACGATTTGCTTTTCAAGACTTGTTCTGTGTATTGATCCCCGTCTTTTTCTTTTGACCATCTTCTTGATTCGCTGGCATTTCTAGAATGGGTTGACGTCACTGACCGATACAGCGTAATGCTAGTTTAGTTACATCCATTGACCTGTGCTTTTAATCTAGATGTTGCCGAGTTATCTCCCTTTGCTGATTATTGCAAATTAAGATGCTTTCTGTCTAAATCCAGGCGTTCTTGGCTGCATCTAGATGTCCAACTTTGCTATTTAAACGATTTTAAACTTTGTTTGATTTATATTAATAAGATAAGAAATATCTTAGATACATTAAGTAATATTTTAATAGAATAATGTTGAAGATTTAAGACACATGCTCAGTGTTGCCAATTCAGATATTTTCATGTAATTCTAGACCTTTTTTGGTTACGTGTAGACGTTAGAAATTATTTGTCAAGAGATTTTTTGAAAAGTACTATTTTCATCCTATTTATGGCCATTAAATAACCAATATTTTTGATAAATAAGTAATACTTCTAATAAATTCAGTAATGTTTTAATGAAATAATAGCTGGGGATTAAAGTAACACTTAATTTATCATTGTTATTTAATACTTTTTTTCTAGATTTCAGATATATATCAAAAGAATGCAGATGTTTCTAGCTGTTTGATAATGTTTTTAATTCGATTTTAGATGTAAACTTGAAAATGAAATTAGCTACACTGCTTTTGATAGATCTTCACACAAAGAAAGAACCAGTGTATGCATGGTCAGGTTCCATACCTGTTCTATTTTTCAAGACTAATAAGAGCTATCAAAAACTGGTGACCAACATTCGAAATAAAGCAACTTAACAATATTTTCCTCAACTATCAAAATGTAAAGCTTTCCTATGGACACTTTCTGTACACCAAATTTGCCAACAATCCATTGATTTTTATGAGGATGATGATGGTATATTTTATGTCTGGTAACCGGAGGTCCAATCTCAAAACAGCAATACTCCTCTGCAGATAGAAAGACGTGGTGGAGAGAACACCTTGCTGTATGTGCAAATGGCTTAAAAAAGGGCTATTTAGGGTGACTTACTATAAAATGTATCTTTGAGCCGTGTGCCGTATCCTGTGGGTTGACAGATTCCCTGCTAATGTTGATGACTATGTACTACACAATCCATATGCAGGAAAATAAAAGGAATTTTCTCAATTGGACCCCATAATAAAAACCTATATTGTGGTAGGGGCATTTTGAAAAAACAAACAAAACAATAACCTTTTTACTAAACATGATGAAAAACAAAATGTTGAAACATCCACCCCTCTAGCTTCATTCGTGCGACCAGTAAACGTGTTTGGGGTGATCAATTAAAATATTGGCAAAAAGAGTTGATAAATAGATTTGTTACTTCTCTCACCCTTTGTTGGGTAACTGATCTCCAAAAAAATCTGAATGAAAAAAAAAATCCAAAACAGAAAAAAAACACGTGAATGCAGTGACATAAAGTAAGGGATCAGTTTGGTACAGATTTGCATTGCAAATTGGCCCCCTAACAAAAACCTATCTAGGGCGAGAGCAATTTTAAGAAAAAAAGTTCTTTTTGGATATGATAATGAGTAAATGTTGAATTTTCAGCCTCCTAGCTACATTGGTCTGGCCTGTACACGCGATACATACATAGCCAGCCAGTCGAACCAACTTTTACATTGGTGAAACGAATATTGGCAGTCTTGGTTGACGGTCTTTAATATGTGTAGAATGCTTGAAGAAGGCCATAGAATCGGTTACTGGAACAAGACAATAGCAACACAAAGAATGAGTCTAGCAGTTCGAATAACTCTTGGAATTACAAGGACTTTTCCAAAATTACAGGAGATTATTTCACCTGGAAAAAACTATAGAATGGATCGGCCGAAACAATGTAATAATGACGAAAGTATCATCATCAGCAGCAGCCTTTTATCATCCGTCGTTGGACATCGACCTTCCCCAAGATACGCAAGATCTGTCTATCATGGACGTCGGGAAGACAGTACTTTCTGAATTTGTCTATCTCATATGACATCCTACTTTCTGTCGGCCACAATATCGCACATGATATCCGGGGATCCATGTTGGGAGTCGTGAAATCAAGTCTGTTTCTTGCAATATGTCCAGCCCATTGCCATTTGAATTCTTTTCAATGGTTTCTAGGATATCTCAGACTCCTGTCTTTTTTTCTTTAATGCACTGTGCTCTCTAATGATCTATCCATGTGAGGTTGAGCATGATTTTCTCAAGTGCAAGTTGCTGAGTTCTCAGTTTGAGGGTCGGTCTCTTGGTTAGGTTCCATGTTTTTTGGTCCATAGGGGATTAGCGTGAAGATGCATTCTTTTCAGGACTAATGGAAATTTCTTGTTCTAGAAAGTCGAACTTTACACACAGTGGGCTTCTTGCTTGGTTTATGATAACCGCATACTTCAGAATTACAAAAAAATAAATAAGTACGGCTTCTGTTTGTTAACCCAATAAATAACAACTGCCTTTTTTGCAGCGATTACAAACCGTCAATCAATACTGTCACTAATACTGTCAACACAGGTTTCTTCAGTTTTTAAGTTGGTTTGGATGGATGGATGGTTATGTATGTAAATATGGTATGTTCAGACCACACCGAAGGAAAACTAATCATTTACTCCATATCAATATACAACCAATGCATTCTCTCGATAGTCACTTATGGAGCTGAAACATGGAACCTAACCAAGAGACAGACCAACAAACTGAGAAGCATGCAGCGTATGCATGAGAAAATCATGCTCAACCTTACATGGAGAGACATCACAGTATATAAGGATGGAAACAGGTGTCCGTTAATTCATGAAAGCAGGCCATGTTGCAAGAATGAAAGACAACCGATGGACATCATGTCTCACAACATGGATCCCCAGCGATCACATGCGAAACCGAGGCCGACAAAAAAAAAAAAAAAAAAAAAAAACAAGATAGAGAGATGAATTAGACAAATTAATGAAATACTGGATTAAAGAAATACTGATGAATAATTGTGGTGAATCCTGGAGAAGGTCAATGTCCAACGACGGACGTTAAAATAATGATGATGATGTTTTTTTTTTTATTCACACTTTTTCCCGAACCACTAAAATGCATGAAAGTACCTTATTCATTGATCATCCCGAATATGGAATGCTATCAAGAGATGTTGGTCACGTGACGGATCCTATTGTATGACTGACCGGATCTGTTTCGGCTCTTATTCAAGTCATAGAAATCCAAAGTCAAAGATATGATAACTAATATTTTTAAACAAGTCGTTTCAGACTGTCTGTGCTTCAAGAAACGATCAACGGCTTGTGAGATAGGAGACAGCACAACCCTTTTTTACCCGTTAAAAACCTTTGTTAAATATCATATCTTCACACTTATAAGGTATTTAGAGTCCAGTTGCTGAAACAGTCGATTAGATGATCGGATTATATTTGACGAATGGTACCATTCGATCGATGTTCGGTCAAATCTCCGAAAGATATATATCGGGTATATTTTAGAGGTCAACACCCTATACCCCACATTAGACTACACTCACCGACATTTACAACACACACACACACACACACATATACATATATGTTTAAAAGGAAATAAACACATCATCGTCATCATCATACCCAGGAGTCGCCAGACCTGTCTATCATGGGCATCGTGGAGCCAATACTCTCGGAACTTCGTCTCTCTATCTTGTATTCTTCCCAGCCTCAGATATGCATATGATCACTACGATCCATGTTGTAAGTCCTGATGTCCATTGAATGTCTGACATTTTTGCAAGATGATCAGCCCATTGCTATTTGAGTTTTCTAATGGAGTTTTCTTTGATGTCTCGGACCATTCCCCCCCCCCCGATACATTGTGCTGTTTTGGGATCCCTTAATGTGAAAATGAGCATAATTCTTTCTTTTGAACGTTGCATAGTCCTCGGTTTGAGGATCAGTCTTTTGGTCAGGCTCCATGTTTCAGCCCCATACACACACATGCACACATACACACACAAATACACACACACACATATTTTATGCACTTATGAATGTTTCACTACCTCACCTTTCCTATCCCCACCAAACACAGACACACAGACACACACAGACACACAGACACACAGACACACACATATATATATATATATATATATATATATATATATATATACATAAATATATATATATATATATATATATATATATATATATATAGTAGATTGTGGATTTGCTACACAAACTAGCTCATGTTTCTGCCCTCTTAGGGCCTCATCAGGCGTATCACTCA
Source organism: Thysanoteuthis rhombus (assembly GCA_963457665.1). Taxonomy (NCBI): domain Eukaryota; kingdom Metazoa; phylum Mollusca; class Cephalopoda; order Oegopsida; family Thysanoteuthidae; genus Thysanoteuthis; species Thysanoteuthis major. The sequence goes on from OY735224.1 coordinate 33,584,157, forward strand.
ACACTCCGACAAGATTCGCCTGATGAGGCCCAAAGAGGTCAGAAACATGAGCTAGTTTGTGTAGCAAATCCACAATCTACTATTTATTTCCAGTTCTACTCTAAAACAACTTGACTCCATGTGCAAAAAGCTGTATGTATCGAGCTCTCTATGAAATAAATCCATTGCATTTCAGAAGTGGCTTTATGTTATCGATATATTACTATACTATGTTATACTGCTAGCCTGATTTGTACCACATATACTGTATATATATATATATATATGTATGTATATATATATATATATATATATATATATATATATATATATATATATATATATATATATATATATATATATATATGAACGTTTATCTCATCCCAACGCCCTTTCTACTTTTCAAAGCGGTCAAGAAAATCTTCTTTGGCGATTGCAATCGGCTGTCTCGTTGCGTTCTCCTTAATCTTGTCAATGGTATGGAATATTCTTCCAATGGCGATGGCTAGCATTGGAGAAAGCCAGAAGTTGCACGAAGCCAAATCTGTAAGGGTCTCACAGACCTGTCTAATGCGATGACTTGCCTTAAAGACACTGCGTGGGACAAGAAGGATATGCAGACTTGGTCATTACGAATTCGACGGTTACACATCACGCAAACTTACTCAATGACGTCTCACTGTTGACAGATTAATCCTGATCGGAGAATACCTAACGATGTATCCTCAGTAAACCTTTTCTCTGATTGGTTTCTGAGTTACCTCGAAGCCACTATCTGGATACTTTGAAGCCACACAATCGGTATCCAAGAAATTTGAAATGGCTGGATACTTTTTGGACAGACCTGCGTATGGGTCGTGATTTGTTTTGCTGATACTATTGCGGTAATTTTCGACCCAATGACGTACATTTTTTTTTCTTTTCCGTTAGGATGGGGTTGGAATAGTTAAAGAATGTAAGCATGGTCAATGTCTGGGAAACGTAGATAAAAATGTACCTCGTTAAGGAACAAAAGAGCCTATGGAGAAACGGTGATTGTTCCGTGAGGCTCCATTCAAACTTACATGCGCAAAAAAAAAAGGAAAGAAAATGAGAAAAAAAAAAAGAAAGTAAAGAAGAAATTTGTGCGAAGCGGATGAGAGAAGCAGAAGAAAAATATTTTAAAAGAAATGAAATAACAGGTCTGGTTAGTCAGTCAAAAGAAACCATCGCACGACAAACCTGGCGTCTAGGAGATGATTGGAATCTTGTATAGAGGAGTGATCAACGAATGAGAAACTTCTCTCGTTTCTTGTTGGGTAGTGATCACTAAAAAGTATGAATAAAAAGAAGAAAAAACAAAGAAACAAAAAAACAAAACAAACAGCGTGAATGCTGCCAGGGACAAACTAAGGAAGTAAAGGAAAAATTACATCGGAAATGGACCCCCACATCCGCTTAAAAAGCTATTCAGGGTATGTTTAAGAAAACAGAACAACAATCCCCACCAAAAAAACGCTTTTTTCAACATCTTCAGCCCTCTTGCTCCGTAGCTACGACCTGTTCACTTAATACACACATGCACACACATTGTGTCAGACCAACTTAGAAACTGAACAAACCTGCATTTCTATTCTTAGAGACACTTTTGGTTGACTGTTTCTAATATGGAAAATCAAAATTTCCTGAAACGAGAAGTGGTTATCGAACAATATTTTTACAACTATATTTTCGGTGCTTATTTTTTGTTGCACCGATTTTGCATTTCTTCTGTGTCTATGGATTTTTCTTTCAAATTTCTTTCGTGATTTTTTTCTCTTCGTTTTGTGAAGTTAACAAAGGACTTTGTGAAAAATATTTCTATAGTTTCCGATTGGAAATTGAGAGGAATATTCAAATTTACTTTTCATTGATCTATCTTTGTTATTCAAAGTCTAAAATAGAGTCAATTGAACATTCCTCTTCTCTATCTATCTATCTATCTATCTATCTATCTATCTATCTGTGACGGTCATTTTAATACGAGTTCCAATATAATCTATCAGTCTATCCATCTATCTATCAATCTTTCTCTCTCTGTCTCTCTCTATCTCTCTGTCCGTCTGTCTTTCTGTCTGTCTGTCTGTCTCTCTCTACATATATATATATATATATATATATATATATATAGAGAGAGAGAGAGAGAGAGAGAGAGAGAGATAAATAGATGTATGATTAAATAGATAGATGGATAAATAGATAGAGATATGTAGATAAATAGATGAATTGCATTAAATTAAACTTTCTGACGCAATGAATCTATCTATCTATCTATCTATCTATCTATCTATATATATATATATATATATATATATATATATATATATACGTATATAATCTGATGCAATTTCTCTCTCTCTCTCTACAGATACACACACATACACACACACACGCACACACTCACACACACACACGCACATATATATATATATTCATATATATATATATATATATATAGATAGATAGATAGATAGATAGATAGATGGATAAATAGAAAGGTTATGTTAGTTCATATATATATATATATATATAGATAGATAGATAGATAGATAGATGGATAGATAGAAAGGTTATGTTAGTTTATATTGGAACTCTTATTTGAAATGGTATACAGTCATTACACGGTTAATATATTACTTAGCCAAGACAACGTAAATAAAAATGAAACAATAACAGTGTTCGTTTTTTTTTCAACGCAAGAGTTATGCATTCAACATAACTTCAGTATAAACGCAAATTATAATCATTCTGTCCGATCATATATTCTTTTTCTCAAAAGATAACTGTCTCGTAGAAAGAAACGAACAGAGCAGACAGAGGGAGAGACAAAATTAAAGAGATGCGAATTTGGAGTGAATTTGGAGTTATCTGGGCCTTTGCATTACCAGCTGCTGTTTAGCTCGATGGTAAGAACAACGCTACATTGAAGCAGCTACCCTATGGATGGCAAGTTCAATTCCTGCGGCAGCCCTATCTATTCCAACTATGTTCCCTAGGACCAAATGATATATGATATGTGTAATGAAGGGAGATCATTTCAACTAGGACTCCCAATAGAATGCAATATTTAATCCTTCATATATCAATGCTCTTCCCTAGGAATAGAGCACACTGGTGGATGAGGAATTTCTGTGTAAATATATATATCGCTTAAATTCAGCTCTACTGACCGTCCAGTTCCGTAGTCCAATCAGCCTCCGGATCTGAAGTGAAGGTTTCAATTCTGTTTGGCGGTACTGAATGTTATAATGGAAAGTCTATAGCCTCACTGATGAGATGTAATACATCGATACAGCTGTCTGTGGATGACACAATAATCTCTCTCTCTCTCTCTCTCTCTCTCTCTATATATATATATATATATATATATATACACACACACATACTCCTCTCACCCGATAAAATTCCACCTAATTCCCCTAGCAAAAATCTATAACACACATAATTATTCACCCAAAGAGGTCTAAACAGGGCAGAACTATAGACATGTTCGTGTAGAAACCTACTTTTTAGTATATTTCCAGCTCTACTCCAAACCAACTTAACACTTACATAGTTTATAGTTTAGAGTTAAATGTATCGAACACCCTATGAAATAAATCCATCACGTATCAGACATGGCTTCACATCATATCATATTAAGTTTTATTGCAAACCTGGTTTGTAGTGTGTGTGTATATAAAGACTATCCACTATCCCATCCAGTACCACAAGGTAAGATCGAAACCTTCGCTTCAGACCCAGAAGCTAATATGTTATATCTACCTTACGCAGAACCAGGCGGTCAGTAAGGTTGAATATAAGCAATGTATTTACTCACTCATATATTCCCCACACACCAGAGTGCTCTATTCCCAAGTTGGGAAAGCATTGCATAAGCTTATTATGAACAAGTTACCTCACTTAAAGAGTGCTCAATCCTATGTTTGGAAAATAATTACGTATTTTTTAAAAGGAGATCAAAACAAATGCCGGTCCAGTTTGATGTGATACTTTAATCATTAATGTAATCACCATCATTATCAATGACAGCAGCCCGATAGGGCAGCAAACTTTTGATTTCTTGTCGAAAAAATTCTGTGTTTTTCTTTTCATTCTGCAGTTTTTTTTATTCCTAAAAGTTACCATACACCATAAGTTGAACTTCACTATACCCGATAAGAGACACACTCCCGGATCGAGGAAATGATGGATTAAATCCTGATGTCGTTTCGTGCCGTTCATATCTGGACTTGCCTTAGTATGATGGCTTTGAATTTATAACAGCAAAATGCAAAATCCCATTCTAGCACCCTAATATATTCATGCAAACACATGCATTCATATACACTTTATAGGTCTGAATATGTATATGAGGAATCAAATATATAATACATACTGACTTAATGCAGGCACACGTATGTGCATGCATTGTATATGTTTGTATATACATATATATGTGTACATATGTGTGTATCTGTATGTGTATGAATGAATATATGAGTATTCATGTGCACATCTGTATTTGAACTGGTGTAACTGATTTTTCCTGTACGTCACATTTGTGTGTATGTAGTTGCGCATTCAAGATTGCATACATAGATGAAGATCTATAAGACTGTACATAGTTAGATGTATGTATATTCATGTATATGATAACATTAATATTTCTAAATGTACATATTTGTGATCGGCAGAGGACCGAGCCCCACGAAAAAGTACAGGATTTACTTGAAAGGGACTCTTCTGTGGCATCATATATATATATATATATATATATATATATATATATATGCAATGCTCTTCCACAGGAATAGAGCACTCTGGTGGATGAGGGATCTCTGTGTAAATAGATATATCACTTAAATTCAGCCTTACTGACAGTCCAATTCAGTAGTCCAGATGTAGGATATCGGCCTGCGGGTCTGAAGTGAAGGGTTCGATTCTGCTTTGCATTACTGGATGGGATGATGGAAAGTCTATAAGCCACACTGAAGTGATGTGATACATCAAAACAGCTGTCTGTGGATGACACAATTATATATATATATATATATGAAACTCAATTTGAAATGATCTCCTTTTATCACATGGGGGATACATCTTTTAGTCTAGAAGAAATAAATAGAGTAAACAATCAAAGAAAATAGGGCTGCTGCAGAAATTGAACCTGCAACCGATAGGGTAGCTGCCTCAACGTAGTATTGCTCCTAAAATTGATGTCTAAAGACACGGTAAATATTTGTATGTGCATATGTATGTGCGTGTTTTATGTATGCACACATGCTCACACGAGTGTATACACATATACATACATACTATACATCCGATAGGTGTGTGTTATGCACTATTAAGTATTAAAAATAGGTTTCAGATTCTTGGAGATCTTATCATAAAATCAATGAATCCAAAACTAAATAAATCTTTTTATACAGGAATTGGGATTTCAAAAATACATTTAACGACTGAGATATATATATATATATATATATATATATATATATATATATATATATATATATATATATATATATATATATACACACACTCGGCCCACGGAATTTTATTCCGCCTGGTGTATCACGTCAAAATAGTGCACAAACAACAGACTCAGATTTTTTAGAAATTGAAAAAAATCTAAAACGAATAATATCTCTGACTCTGATCTAGCCAATGGGCACAGGTAATGGAAAGCGCTAGATCTTGAACTTTTCGATAATATTTACATTCATTACACCCAGAAAGTGTTATTCGTTCGTAAACAAGAAAAGTTACCAATAAAAAAATCTTAGTCCATCGTCTTCAAACAAATTTATATATATATATAAAATAGAAAAAAAAACTTTTAAATAAAATTATCTTTTCAAATATTGATCTTTCATCTAGAAGTATTTAATGGGAAATACCATTCCAAGATTTTTGTGTCGTCTAAAATTGAAAAAAAATTGATATTTCATCTGAAACTATCTATTAAAAATAGATTTTTTTCATCCAAAATTATCTTAAGAAAATATACCAGCGCAATTTTCCGGCGTTGTGGATTCATCATAAAAAAAATAGACTTCTTATCTAAAATTATCTGAAAAAGCCCCAAAACACTTTTTCCGAAAAAATCAACAAATATACCGTCCATTGTTTTGAGGAGAGCCATTGAAACCATAAGTGTCTGTCACGCAAGTGCAGTGCTGAACACTACGCGGCTTTCATTACTCAACTTGGGTAAAGTATGAAAATCCTGACCTAACAAAAAAAAAAAAAGAAATCGGTATCATCTGAATCCAACTTTGCAGCGTGGCTACCATTTGAATACTCTGTTTACCACATTCATCAAATAAATTCTATCTATCACCATCAAATCTAGATAATACACCTCAAAAAGATCGTAAAATGGCTCAGCCGAAACGTCATGTTAACAGCTCAGACGTAACAGAGTTCAATCATCCAAAAACTCTATAAAAAAAAATAGAAAAAAGGTTTACCAGTTGGTATGCAAATTTTCAATTGGTAGCCTGTAAAATGCAACCAGGAGCGACCAGAGACACTCACATACTGACGAGAAGAAAAAAAAAGAAGGATATGTAGCTCATTACGTTGTTTCGGCTTGGTATGATATCGATACTACTTTCCAAAAAGTCTTGGATAACATGTCAATGCTCTCTTCCAGTCAAACCAAAGTTTGTGATTTGGTACGGTATACCCACACAAGAAGAATTTGCAAGGTATTGGTACAGGCCTTCGTGCAGACCATTAATCTTTAATAGAGAGTTAATTCTCACGCATTATATATATATATATATATATATATATATATATATATATATATATATATATATATATATATATATATATATATTTATATATATGATGAAGCCTAGAGAGGGCAGAGACATTAACTAGTTTGTGTAGCGAATCCACATCTTTTATTTCCAGCTCTACTCTAAAACAACTTGACTTTTGAAGTATAAAGTTGAATGTATTGAGAACTCTGTGGAAAAAATACATCACAAATCAGACGTTGCTTTATATCATAATATATTGCTAACCTGGTCTGTACCATATGTATTATGTGTATATATATATGTATATATATATATATATATATATATATATATGTGTGTGTGTGTGTGTGTGTGTGTGTGTGTGTGTGTAAAAATTTCATATCGATACGCTGAAATTGAAATTTTACAAGTCAACTTTTGAATGGCCCAAAGTATCCACGACCATGTTTCCTGCAAGTAATTTTTAATATGTATATATATATATATATATATATATATATATATATATATATATATATAGATATATATATATATATCAATTCGACTGTTATTCCAACGTTATTTTGATTTGATTTTAGGGTTCTGCAAAAGGAAGAGAGAGACGAGATTATCTGAACAAATCTTGAAATTCTAATGACTTCCCAAGCTTACAGACTCATCTGATGGATAGTTTGGAAATTCCGGTGCCGAGCACCTGTTCCAATTAACATTAAGTGAACACACACAATATATATATATATATATATATATATATATATATATATATATATATATATATATATTGTCAGATTTATTGAATCCATCCATCTTTTCTCCCAGCTTTAATTGAACCCACCAGAGTCAATAACGGGTAATCTAGTTCCTGGAAGTTACAAATTAACTCTTATTTACTCGAAGGGCCGTAGTTTACATGGCATGTCCCCTGGAAATATTTGCAGGGAAATGTTGCACAACGCCAATATTTAAACCTGAAATGTTCCGGCGAAACAAAATGGACATCGTTTACCCAGAATGATCGCGCTTTAATTTGAAAGACGCACGCGAGGCATTGCGATTGGTATTGGGTTAAGTAAGCCAAACTTTGTCAAAAGTTTGAATCTATAAGTAGAAACGGATCCACACCCGTATCGCGTCACTTGCGAACTGTATCAACACTTGTGTCACGTCATGTTACGTAATTTTACATGAGGTTATCAAACATTGCCGGATAAATTTGATATTGTTCCAGGTCAAGATAGAGTAAATAACATTTAACGTTATCACATATCGAGTAAAAGTAAGAAAAAACAGAAAATATTAGACGTGAGGTCACGAAAGCAGAGCAGTCTTGTGATATTAAGCAATTTTCAGCTATAACAGCAGCTTCAACCCATCCATTCATCATCAGTCTTTTAACGTCTTTCGTTGGACATAGAGCTAAAAATTCGTTACGTTGTTCGAGAAATAGCCGAGATTGCCCACGCTGATTTAGCAATTTCACGTTCTGTCAGAACGAGATACTCGCTTAATCTAGCGCGAAAAGGGGTACATTGACAACAAATTTCTCTTGCTCATCATCAGTTACACATGAATTGTTTTGGCAATATGGGTAAAGAAGTAAGACTCAGACGAGGAGGACCAATTTAGGGACTTAGAAGTGTTTTGATCCGCTCTGATTGTGCATTCAGCCAGTAAGTAGAGTAATCTGGGATTGACCCACGGACGATTCAGTTGTCAGTAGTTCTCCAGTCAGGCGACGAGGAATTGGGAATTGAACGAGGCTCAGTTTGAATGAAATGGTGAGTCCTTTTTTCTCAGTTTAGAATTAGAATCAACAGATCAGTTGTTGAGGATTTTGTAGAAATTTTTTTGTCCAAGTTAGATGTAGGGGTCAACTTTCTTCAGCTCAGCGTTTTCGATTTTGATAGTAATGTCCTCAATTTGTTTGTTGTACATGACATTCGTTTTGCGAAGTTCATGCGGAGGCCATTTTTTGCCTTCCCCTAGGATATACAACCGATGTATCTTCCAATAGTCCTCTGTGGAGCAAAGACATAAAACCTAACCAAAAGATTGACCCTCAAACTGAGATTCACGCAACATGTACATAAGAAAATTAAGCTAAACCTCTCATGGTGAGATCATTGGACAGCACAGTGTATTAGAGAAAAGCTGGGAGCCAGAGATATTGAATTCATTAGAAAGCTCGAATGACCATCGAATAGCCATTTTGCAAGAATACCAGACAACCGCTGGACGCAACCACTCGCATCATGGATACTACTGAGATCATATGCGAAATGGTGGCTGACAGAAAGTAAGATGGCATGACGAAATAAGACAAATTCAGAAAGTACTGGCTACACGATTCCCATGATGGAGAGATCTGGCGAATCTTGGGGAAAATCTATGTCCAACGAAAGATGCTAAACGAATGATGATGACGATGGATATAAGTAGTTGTGGTGGTGGTAAGGCGGCTTTCAATAACAGTAAAAAAAAAAATGGAGAAAACAAGTTTCGGAGGTTATTTGCCATTTTCGCCCATAACAATTCCCCATGAACTGATGAGGTCTGTTTTGACGAAACACAGAACTTTAGTTTCATTATAAGTTATATAATCACCCGTTAAGTTAAACACAGTTAAGTTAAACACAGTTAAGTTAAAAATGACAGTTTTGAAGGCATAAAGATTGTAAATATAATTCTTGTCTACCGTGGACAGATAAGTAGGAACGCTTATATTTGAAGGAAGACATTTTAAAAACAGACTTTTCATCTCATCCTTTGACAGATGGCACCAAGCGTTTTTTCACAATCTCCGTAAATAGAAACCCTACCGCGTAAAACGTAGAATTATCATTTTCTAAAAACTGACAAATTTCCAGTTGTGTTTGGTATTTGATGGAATCAAAAGCACCAAAAATTGAGAGACAAAAATATAATTTCTCTTGGAGGATTGGAGAAGAACCGTAAAATTCTTCCTGGTTTTAGTTTGTACCTCGATGATATCGTTGCTTTTCTTCAAGCAGTGTCATTGTCGGTTCAGAAATAATAAATACGTGAGGACTTGAGATGGAGAGTGTTCAATTTCTCCGGATGAATGCCATCACCTATACGTGTTGAAAACATACCGATTCTGGAATTTCGCTTAATTTGTTATTTTGATAAAAGTATCCAAAACACCGGAACAATGTTATGGCATTGATTTTACTATTCAGAATTGAGTTTCCAAAGTTTGTAAAAATGACTGCTCCAAATGTCGATTCTGAAGTATGGTATTTTTTTTCCTATAAACGTGACAATTTTAAATTCAAAATCTGACATCTTTAGGATTATGACGATGTGTTTTATTAATTTTTATACTCGTTTCTATGTCCTGCTTGTTCTTATGTTGATGTTTTTTTATGAGATAAAAAGCCTGTCGTTTACAAAATAACCCGTCGAGTAATAGATACAGCCGACTCCGTGGGATATCAAATTGATGGAAAATTTCGGATCTCACAAATACTCATCTCACCTCTGAAAGCTCTCTATCTTTGTGTATTTGTGTTGCAGGCACTTGTGTATGCGTGTAAACACACCACTTACCGATGTTCGTCACGACTGCATTTAACACGGTGAAGTCACGTTTTGTTGAGACAATGTATTTTGTACGTGACAATCGAAGCAGCCACAATGAGATTCTTGTAGTGTCCGCGAAATTATGATATAGCGACAGAAGCTGGAATCACGTAGAGATTGAATAATTGGGAAAATGACGTTCGAAACAGGATGAATAGGCCGACTTTGAGTTGAATACCGAATGAATTAAAAATGAGAAGAAAAAAAATGTATTCAACGGACAGTGGGATATCTAACTTATTATGAAGCTAGATACATTCTGGAAGGAAAAAAATTGAATAACTCGTGGTAAGGACCTTGGAAACGACAAAAACACAGGTACATATGTTTTGAGAACGAAAAAGTAAATTAGTTTTTAAAAAAAGAAAAGTGAATTGAATAATATAGAACGGATGGGTGATTATACAACTTATAATAAAACTAAATAGATTCAATCACTTATTGAATAACAGTGAAAGAAAAAAAATAGGGAAAAGACGCATGGATATTAGGTCTCTTTGGAAAACGAAAATGAGAGGGAGTAAAAAAATGTGGATATTAAACTGTTCTTACGAAAATAGATGTTCCAATAACTTATCGAATGACAGTGAGAAAGGCAAAAACAGGTGTTAATATGCTCACTTCGGAAAGTAAACATAAATATATGAATATCTCGAGAACTGGTTGCGCAGCTCCGAAATAACTTGACAATCAATCAGTAACCAATGTATTCACAATTACTGATCCAAGCCATAGTAAATGCAACGGGTACATACTGCCTAAACTTAAATAATAGTGTTTCATTGAGAAATCTGAGATCTGAGACTTTGACTATTTCCCAGACTGTTGAGAACGTCTAGTAGGTCATGACGAACCAACAGAGGACCATGTCAATTGGAAGCTTCCAGTACTGTTTCAGAGAGCGTAGGCAACGTCTTTATTGGTGTGTGGCTTCCTTAGGGATTTTGAAGGAGATAAACAAGATACATGAATTTGACTGATGATAAATATTTTTACACAATCGGTTTCATAACTTTCTAGACAGGTCTTGTACATCTGCCACTCGATAAACGAAGCACTTGTTTTGTCTTCATTTCTAAAACAATCCAGAGAGACATTCATGGTTTCTAAAGCAATTATCAGTTTTTACAGGATCAGGGTGATAGCCAAACTCCCATGTACTGCCTTTA
>OY735224.1:33600683-33623183 GCA_963457665.1 Thysanoteuthis rhombus
AATTTACATCTAAGGATTAATAAACCTTACCTCTAAACATTTTACTCCCGAGTCCATCTCACTTTCTACAGTACATATTATATATATATAAATAACTCTCTATATATATATGAAACTGATCATATATATCTATGCATCAATGTCTATTTAACCGTCTGCAATTTATCTATTAAGGTGTTTGGTTCTACCTATCAGTTCGTGTGCTCCTATATATCAATCCGTTCCGGTCTCTCTACAGCCGTCCATCTTGCTCTCTTCATATCTATCTGTATTTCCTCGTCAGTTCAATTGTAGCAATCTAAGTGTTCATTCCCAAACGTGTGTAAATAATGGTATTCCAATGATGGAGCTGTGCGCACCGCCAGTTCAAATATTTCATTGTTCGATTCAATTCATGCGTGAACGGACGTGTCTTTGTTTTTGATCCGTAAAGACCATTGGAATCTTGCTTATCTAATTTGGACACATCACCTACTTTCGTACTTGTCTGGTCATTCCGTCACAAAATGATTGAATGGTTGTCTGTGACCCCAGGGTGTCCATTATGAGGTTCGAATCATGCTTGGTAATGAGGTTTCTTGATTCCAGTTATTTTTTTGAGATCAATTGTGATCTCTCCCTTTATTGTTCTCTGTCGATTTGTTGGGTGTCATAATACTAACTATACACTGATTTTTCTTCAATTATTTCAGCCAATTTATTCTGCAGCCTTCTCCGGGTAGAATATCTGCAAAGTTCATCGTTTATTCTATCATCGGACTCTTTCTCGAGCTGAGAAAACAAGAATCATAAGTGCAACGATCCGTCTACCGTACGCGGCAGTAGTTGCCGAAGGAAGAAGGGTGGATGGTCTTTTGTTGAATCGATTGATTCCCATACTTGTATAATACCGTGATATGAAAATAATCTGCAGATATTATTTTCAGTAAAAATCCTAAATGGCCACTCGTGGCTTTTTTGATATACATAAATTCTGATATGATATCATTAGCAGAAGGTGAAAAAAATTGTTGAAATAGTGTTCTTTTAATGATGTTACAATCTGTTTCAGCTCCATAAGTGACTATTTGGAAGTTGCATTGATTATACACCTTTTTTTTAGGATTAATGGGATCTTCTTATTTTTGAAGGTTGAGCTTGTTCTGCCAAAGGCTTGCCATCTCTTTATTCTCTCTTCTATCATTAATAGGAGGTCGTGCAGGTTTTCTGTGAAAAGGGCCATGTCGTCTGCAAATCTGAGGTTGCCCAGATACTCGCTGTCGATTCTAGGATGCATTGGTCATACACCCTCCTTTTTAGGATTAATGGGATCTTCTTATTTTTTAAGGTTGAGCTTTCTCTGCCAAAGGCTTGCCATCCTAGTATAACCGTTTGGTAAATATCGTCTCCCTTTCTCTCTGTGTTATGTACATTAGTGGGATCAACTAAATGACCCGTAGATAAAGCGATCAACCAACCGGAAAAAAAGTCAAATGGCGATGTGTGGACACTTCTAAAAAAAAAACGGTATCAAACATAATTTAAACGTTAGAGTAGAAAATAACGAAAAGAGACTCAACGTTTCAGTCGATTCATCCTCCAAAGGAAATAAGCAATATCCGTAAGTTTCCATAATTGGACTCATTGTCTGTTGGTGCGAAGGCAAAAAAAAAAAAAAAAGGAATCATAAATTCAACGATGCGTTCAACACCGGTGACAGAAGCAGCAGACGGAAGAGGAGCGGGTAGTCTTTCGTGGAGTCAATTGATTCTCATTCTTGTAAAATACAGTGGTATAAAAATTACCCGCGTTAAAGGAAAATACTGTTCAAAAACCGTGGCGTTGTGTATAAATTTTGACTGTGTTTCTTTTTTTCTCATTTTTTATCTGTGTCTCTAATGAAACTAGTTGTTCCTAATTGAGTTTTCAAATTAATCCCCGTTAAAACGTTTTAAACAAGAATTATGATTGCATAAAAAATAAAAGGAGAAATACCACCCGAAATAGTCGTAAATACGTATGGCAAGTTTATAAACGACGGGCTTCCTCACTTGCTTTCCCGATTGCTTTCTGTCTTTTATTTCTAGCTTTCTCTCTGGCAATGATGTTTCTTAAATTTTATTGTGGACCCCTTATCGAACTTATTAAAATGAATATGATTTCATTAAGATTAAAACGAAAAATATTGCCTAAAAGGCAGTAGTAATACATGTACATGAATTATTCACAAAAACTGCTTTTTTCCTAACAATGTTTTTTAAACTTTATAGTGGACGTCTCATTGAATTTACTTACCCACAGACCTAGAGACACTCAAAGAGAGAAGACTGTATAGCCGACTTGGTTGGTTGGTCTGGCAGATCAGTCGTGGGGCTATGGTCTTCCGATTGTCCCAACAAAATATGGTACTTTTCTCTCAATTCAAATAAATGGAAACCTCTCAAATTCGATACATATGAACTTATATGCTTGCAAAATTTGTTATTTAAATTTGTTAAGTCATTTTGAAACCGTCAACTAAAACTGTCAAACGTAGGTTCCTTCAGTGTTGAAGTGATTCTGTCAGCTCTTGTTCGGAATTTTTAGCAATCACTACCAAACAAATGGCTAGAAGAGTAACTTATTTATTGATCACCAATTTTTTAATTGATCATCCCAACAAGGCATGCGGCCAAAATACATAGTTCAAATGATTGTTTCTACTGAGTGGCCAATCAGACCTATCAAAATAAGACTGAGTGGTGAGTGCTTATTTGTGAGACGGGCTTTCCTGATACCAGCAACCATTTTGTGAGGGATATTTGCATAAGAATCTCTGATTCGTACCCTCTCCAGAACAATAGCGCAAACTTGAGATTTGCTGATTTCATCGCCATGATCGTCAGATAATGCTTGACTAACTGAACGAAGAAAGCAATAAAGTCGGCCTATACATGAACTTCAATAAAACGAAAATCATGTGCAACAATCATAGTGAGAATAAGAACATAACTGTCAAGATAGAAAATGCAAAACTTGGAAAGGTAGACCACTACATCAACCTAGGACAACGAATTTCCCTGAGATCTTCAAAAGAGGGGGAAATAAAGCGAAAAATCATTCTAGGATTATTTCAGTGGTGAGCGTCTATTTGTGGGCTAGCTTGCAATTGAGGAGGGGCTTCTCCGATACGAGCCACCATTTTGTGAGGGATATTTGTATAACAATCACTGATTCGTACCTTCCCCAGGCCAGCAGCGCAAACCTCAGATTTGGTGATGGCATCGTCTTGATCTTCAGATAATGCTCGACTAACTGAATAAAGAAAGCAAAAAAAAGTTGGTCTCAACATGAATTCAGTGAAACAAATGTCTTGCACAGCAAACGTGCTGAAGGCAAAGAAACAACGATAAGGATAGAAGAACGGAGAACTGGAAAGAGTACAACTACAACAAATTTCCAGGAAATCCACTGAAGATGAAATCAAGCCAATAATAACGTTATATTTGCAAGCTTTTGTAGAGTGAGCTCAACCTTTAAGAACAAGAAAGTCCTAAAACGAAGGGTATACAACACATGCATCATCTTGATAGTCACTTATGGAGCAGAAGAAACACAGAACCTCATAAAAAATCGAACCACAAACCAAAAACCTTGTAACATGCACAGGAGAGAATCATGCTCAACCTCACTACGAGGGATTACGAGACAGCACAGTATATTAGGTAAAGAAAACAGGAGTACAAGATATAGAACCCATTAGGGGGAAAAAACTCAAATGGCAATGGGCTAGTTATGTTGAATAAATGTTAGACAACTATTAGACAACATGATTCACAATTTAGATCCTAAGAGATCACTTGCAAATCTGTGACCGGCAGATATAAAGCTGGCGTGACGAAAGGGATAAGCCCAGAGAGTACTGGCCCCGCAACGCCCATGATAAAGAGAGATCTGTCAAATATTAGGGATGGCCAATAACCGATGACGGTCGCTAAAAGGCTGATCATGGTTATGTCTTAGTTGGACTTCGAACTGGGCCCGCCGATTCCGTTCTCTGCGAACCTCCAATGTCATGTTTGGTCGAATGAAAATGTAGTATGTGTGTGTCATCGTTGCCAGCGATGTGTATCTAACATCGTGACACAATTGGTGAAAGTTCACCGAGTGTGTCGTGAGATTAAATACACTCGGACAATTAGTTGTAAGCTCTTGTTCCAGTTTTTCTATGCGTGTCAAAGATTAGTTCTGCTTGTGACACCTTGTATTCAGCCATTGTCACCAATCTAGATATTGAGTAGGATCAACACTGCTTCTCTGATGTTACGAGACCGGTGTATCCTCATTGTTTACTCCGTAACTTTAGCCGAAGGGGGAGGTTCTTCAATCCTAGACCTGGCAAAGGCATTGAGCAGTATTTTGAATCTCGATTCTTGGAGAGGTATTGATTACCATTTTCAAAAGCCTCTGATATGACCGGACGGTGGATCAGACCACAGCCTATCAAAATAGAGGCGAGCACTCTAACTCTTGGCAACGTTGATTTGTATCAAAATAAGGTTGCTAGCACTTTTGCTAATTTAGAAAGATTTCTCGTTTTGTTTTTTTTCGATTCTGAAAGTCACTCTGAAATTCGAAAAAAAAAAAGAAGCAAAATTTAAATTGGAAATACTGGACTTTAAATCAATAGTCCATTAAACAACATCTGAATATTGTCAACACTGGATTCACGAATTCAAAAAGAACAAAAGCAAAAACATGTAAATTGACAACACTAATCCGAAAGAAAGTTTTAGTATTATCTGCATGCTTTTAATGCAAGCGTTTATTATTGTGTTCTCGTTTAATTTCCCTTATAGTCAGAATCAGACGGGGTATTAGAAAGAAACCCATTGTTTTTTTTACTGCAAATGACGCAGGCTCCCGTCCGTACATTATTAAAATTTGAAAAAAATAAAAAAACAAACACTTTTTTTCCATTAGGAAAAGGGGGAGATTAGGCCAACGAAAATTTTTATTTGAAGTTATGAAAATAAAACCAAAAGAGGGTTTTTATATTGACTAAAATTAAAGCTGCGTCTTAATATCAATCCTGAAGCAAGCTGGACTGAATCGGGAATTATCTCTTTTTCTTTCTACTTGAAATTAATTGGAGATTTTATCCCGAGGCAAAATTGCAATTATCACCCAGTAAAAAATTATCTGGTCTTTTATTTATTTCATTTTGCCTTATTTTATTTCATTTTTTGAAATTCAAAATTCTCAATTAAAATATTCAAAGAATCATTTGCCAGGCAAATGCAATGAATTTTACCAGCGCATACAAAATCGAACGTATTTATTGAACTATCGTAGCCACCAAAAGTGACGAACGTCTCTGATCCCTTTTCCATACATGCGTGTGGCTGTGTGTCTGTATGTTCCTGTGCTCCTGGTCATACCGTTTTGCTACGGATTCGAAAATCGGCATCAGTACTCCAGAATCTGGATAATTGTAGATCTTTTTTTTAGATGGTTTCTAAAGGAAAATGCCAATTTAGATTTATTAGAGCTGTGGACTGCAGAAATTTTGAGGGGAGAGCTGGAGACCTGGGAAGACGATGTCTCTCAGTCTCGAGCGATAACCACCCGGCATCTGATGCAGACATGTAGAAATAATAAAATTTTGATGTCAATTTTTATATCAAACCCCAACTATGTAGACTTGTCCGGAGTTTTTTTTTTTTTCGGGGAAAAAAGTGAAAGATCAACCTAATGAAAATAAACAACCACGTGCGCATATGGGTTATTTCAGTATGTCAGTTCGTCAGTCAGTCGGCGACAGCAATCGGTACTGAAGATGCTAGCACATCTAAAAAGAGAAAATGGGGGGGGGGTTGAAACCACCATCGAAGACTTCGTTCAAATATTTTGAGAACCCTATGGCTGAATCGAATTTGGAAAGACCGCTCGTACGATCTTTGAAGTTGCGCAACGTCGAGCCGGGTCAGTAGCTAGATTGGTGACCATCTGGGGAATCCCTGGAGCCTTAAGCAGCTGAGAACCATGTAGAAAGCCTCTGGTGGTGATTCTGTTGATCCTCCTTAGGAGGAGACCTTTCTCTAAACTAAACTGAATGATATGGCTAAAACATAATCCTCTTTTGCGCCTTTGAACCTTATGAGTGGCCTGGCGAGAAACAAGGAACAAATGATTGTATTAAGAAATTTTATGATTTTTCCCCGACGGAAGGTGTCAGTAGTGAAATTAGTAGCCCCAGCTTTATTTGTGTGGACTGTCCACATAGATACATAGTTTGATAGATAAACATAAAACAACCCCTGAAGAAACCCCTTTGTATTCGTATGCCCGATCCATTGTCTTACAATCTCGTGGCACATGCATATCACTGTGCTATCAGAGGTAGAATAAAGCGTAAGCTCCAACCCTTTCCAAACGTATACCTTTGGGAAGGGCGCTACCTTAATTGTTCATGGTTAGGTTCCAGAATATTCGTTTTTTTTATCAAAAACATTTATTTTGATCGTCGAATTCTAATTTTTTAATCTTTTCTTGGTCTATATCGATAGACATTGAAAACAAATCCGGTTCAGGAACCTATTGTTTATAAACTTATTTCGTTGGATGGACCTGTTCTGGTACAATCACCAAAGTTAAGCAACTTTGAGCCTTGTCATCGCCTATGGGAATTAGAGTTCAAACCAAAGTTTGAAAATGAAACAAAGAACCCATTCACAAACGGATTTTGACTTATACGAGACGTGCCGAACCACTGGATATTTCGGACCGCAAACCACAAAATTGGGGAGGCACAATCTATAATCATCATCGTCATCATCAGTCTTTTAGCGTCCGTCATTGGACATAGAACTTCCCCAGAACGTGCCACACTTCCCTATCATGGGCGTCACGGAGCCAGCACTTCCTAAACTTGTCAAGCTCGTCTCTCCATCTAACATTTTGCCGGCCTCGGTTGCGCATGTGGTCTCGGGGGATCCATGTTGTGAGTCGTGATGTCCATCGATTGTCTGCCATTCTTGCAACAGCAAGCCCACCGCTATTAGAGATTTTTAATGGATTCTATGATGTCCCTGACTCTTGTCTCTTCTCGGATGTACTGTGCTGTCTTCTGGTCTCTCCATGTGAGGCACAGCATTATTCTTTCATGTGCACGTTGCATGGTTCTCAGCTTTTGGGTCTGTCTCTTGGTTAAGTTCCATGTTTCAGCTCCATAAGTGACTATTGGGAGGATGTATTGGTTATACACCCTTCTCTTTAGGATTAATGGAATCTTATTATTTTTGAGGGTTGAGCTAGCTCTGCCAAAGGCTTGCCAAGCGAAGAATCACAATCTATAATACTATCAACCAAAACTGCCAACATAGGTTTCTTTCAGTTTTCAAGTAGGTTTGGTTGGCTACGAATATTTGTATCGTGCGTAGTTGCCAATTTTGATGTGATTTTTCATTTTTTTCGATTAAAGAAGTAACTCTCAAATTCGAAAAAAAAATTAATAGAACATTTTAATTGGCAACGCTAGACATTGAATTAAGAAAGGAATCTTCCACAACTAGATATTGTCAACACTGGACTCACAAATTCGAAAATACATTAAAAAAAACATCTGAATTGGCAAACCCAGCCATAGAGCTACAGGGCTGAAAATTTAAACAGTTACTCCTTTCAATATCTTTGACAATTTTTTTTTGCATCTTTTTGAAATTCTACCCCCTCCAAAAATGTTAATGGTGAGGTGCTCGGTTCGCAATGTTAGCTGATGTTAAATTGATCACTTACTTTCTGTCATTTTGAAAATTCATACTTTTTTTGTAAATAAAAATGAGAAAAGCAACTCAATCATTGTGATCAACCTCTTTTAAAGTCTTTTGACTGATCAGCCACAACATGACAAAAGGAAATTTGACAGTTTCTTTTGAGGAACTAACCACACTTCCTTCCAATAGTTATTTATGGTTCTAAAACATGAAACTTAATCAAGGGACAGACCCGCAAATTGAGAACCATACTACGCGCACATGGAAAGATTATGCTCAACCTCACATGGAGAGCCTACAATACAGCACAGTACATCCAAAAGGAGACAGGAGTTAGGGACATCATAGAATCTATTGGGAAACTTAAATGGCAATGGGGTGGCCATGTTGCACGAATGATAGACAACTGATGGACATCACGACTCACGACGAGGATTCCCTGAGATCCATCAGTTGTCCGTCATTCTTGCAACATTCTTGCTCAACCTTAAAAAAAAGAAGATCCAATAAATCCTAAAAAGAAGGGTATATAACCAATGCATCCTCCCAATAGTCACTTATGGAGCTGAAACATGGAGCCTAACCAAGAGACAGACCCTCAAATTGAGAACCATGCAACGGGCACATGGAAGAATTATGCTCAACTTCACATGGGAAGACCACAAGACAGCACAATACATCCGGGAGAAGACAGGAGTCAGTAATATCATAGAATCCGTTAAAAATCTCAAATGGCAGTGGGCTGGTCATGTTGCAAGAATGGTGAAGAACCGATCGACATCGCGGCTCACGACATGAATCCCCAGATATCACATGCACAACTGAGTATCAGATGGAGAGACGAGCCAGACAAATTCAGAAGGTACAGGTTCTGCGACGCCTAAAAATATGGCGAATCCTGGGGAAGGTCTACGTCCAACGACGGACGTTTAGACACTAATTTGATACTCAGTTGAAATTGTCTCCTATTATTGTGATTGCACATTCGTGTTATAACATTTCTCTCCATTCGAACGCCTATTGGAGCGTTTTGATGTCAGGTATAGCGCTTACATAGAGTTTTGGAGGAAAAAAGTTTTTTTTCCAAGGTTGTAGAGTGTGGTTCTATTACATCATCATCATCATCATCAGTCTTTTAACGTCTGTCGTTTGACATGGACCTTCCCCAGGGTCTGCCACATTTTTCTATCATTGGCGTTGCAGTCTATATATATATATATATATATATATATATATATATATATATATATATATGTGTGTGTGTGTGTGTGTGTGTGAGAGTGTGTGTGTGTGTATATATATATATATATATATATATATATATATATATATATGTATATGGGTCAGAGTGAGGAGGGAATTAAAAAAAAGAGAGTGTGGACCGGGAAAAAAGAAGGAAGGATTGAGGTTACGAGGAGAGAAAGGGGAGGAAAAAATGAAGAAGGAGGAATGAAGGAAGGAAAGGAAAGGAAAGAGGGTAAGTCAGAAGAACGAATGAAGTGAGGGGAAAGTTAGAAATGAAGAAAAAGCTGAAGGAAGGAGGGAAAGAATCAAAGAAGAACGAGGTGGCTAAGACAAGGGAAAGGAGGGGGAAGAAAGAGAGAGAGAGAGAGAATGGACAAGTATTTTCTGAATTTGTCTACTTCATCTCTCTATCTTGTTTTTTGAGGGCCACGGTTTCGCATCTGATCTCTGGGGATCTATGTTGTAAGTCGTGATGTCCATCGGTTGTTTGCCAATCTTGCAACATGACCAGCCTATTGCCATTTGAGTTTTCTGATGGATTGTATGTTGTCTTTGACCCCCGTTTTCTTTCTGATATTGTATCTATAATGCTATACATGACTCCCTGCTATTGTTAGTTCTCCGAAGTATTCAGTCACATCCCTTGCATCATTCATCATGCCTTGGTCATAATTAGATAGAGGTATCTTATGCTTCTCTGCACAATGTCACACCATGCTATTCTAAACAACAAACTGCAGCTGCAGTGCAATCGTACCTGCAGTTCCATCTTTTTTATTGATCAGTTGAAAATTCATTTCGTTCAGTGATTTTCTGTCGGCGTTTCCGTTGGTCCACGTAACTTTGAATTAACCATAACCAATTAAATACAGGTGGAGTCAGTCGATCGATCGAAATCTATCACGTATTTTGGCAACATACCATGTTGTGGGTGATCAATTAAAAAATCAAGATAATCGAAAATCAATGAATAAATCACTACTTTCAACTTTTTGCTGTGCGGTGATCAATAAAAACAGTCTGAAAATTGAAAGAAAACAACTGTGAATGCTGCTGGATACAAACTAAGAGATCGATTTAGCATAAAATTACAGTACAAATTTAACACATATAAACAAAAAACTTATTTAGGGGGTAATTTGAATGAAGAATTTTTATTTGTTTACGTAATAAGGAATAAATATTTGAATTTTCTACGATCTAACTTTATTTTTGCGACCTGAACGTGGGGTACGTAGCTTGTCAACTAGCCAGACCAGCTTTAAAAAAAAACTGAAGAAACCAGTGTCGACAATTCTGGTGACACTTTTGGTTGACGGTTTTAAATAATGTGAATCGGTCGAAAGGGACCAAAAAAAACAAAAAAACATCTGCTGATGTCGTTTCGCTGCAGGTCACATTCATTTGTCGGATTCTTCTGTCCACTGGTGTGAATTTAATAATTCCAATTTTCCAGTGGAAGTTGCCGATCGTAAAAATACGACCCGACAAAGGCAATGAGTTGCTCGGGGACGCAGTGAATCAAGTTTGGTTGAAAGATCCGAGAGAAGGTGGTTGAATTTTAATTAAACGAAGAAATGTTAAATCAAGTGACACCAGAGACATGGCCTGCCCTCTCCGATAACAGCAAGTTAATCAAAATTGCAAAGTGCCCACCGAAAAGAATAAACAAGCTGAAAAATAGACTGTATATGCGCTACTTGTAACTCATAGATTGCCATCCTTGAAGGCTGTCTAATGGCACCAGAGTCTCCGTAAAAAAAACTCTTCCTTTCAAAAACTCATGTATTTCAAATCTACGTCCTTTAGACTCTCATTCATTCAACAGATCCTCTCAGTCAAATGAGACCAATCTGTCAATAAAACCTACCAAAATAACAAAGTTTATCTTTCTTGCACTTTCGGATATGCGAAGAAGGACAGGAAAAAACGAGAGGCGGTGGAAGTGTTTCCCCAGGTCGGCCTCTTAGTCAGGAATGCCAGAGTTAGCAGAAAAAGAGAAGACGACAAAAGACAAAGATGGAAAGTTGCTTTAATCGTGAAACTCCCAAATAACAACTGTTCTCGTGCTTATTCAATACTCTCTGGCCTACGAACGAATGACTGGTCTGCAAGAGGCCCTCATAATTAGGACGGTTAGCATATTCTATAAACTACTCTCAGATCAGACATTAAAACGTCTTTGGAATAATAATATATCATGGAGGCTTACCAGAATAAAAGCACGAATATTAATCATCATGATCCGTCCCGACAGACCACAGGGTGAAGCCGAAAGAGATTGAATGGATAAGGACATTGATGGATAAGTACGTTGACCATGCCAGGGAGCTTAAAAAGTTATGGAACATGAGTATCTCTGGGAACAATGGGGAAAAACGAAAACGATTCAAAAGACAGCCATGAAAATAGAATGAAATATTGCTCTCCGACGACAAACACCACCTGAGAACAGACGTTTTTTTTCCCCAAAAAGATTTGTGTTCAGCGAACAAGTTTATCATTCTATCATACAATCACGGCAACTCCATGATTAGGCTACGCAAGGACTCTGAACCATTTCAGCTCCAAAAAGAAGTAAGACAAGGTGATTGCAGTTCACTCAAACTCTTTAAAGCCTGCCTTGAGACGATCTTCCGAAACATGGACTAGGAAAATAGAGGAATCAAAATAGACGGCGAATACTTGAGTAACCTTAAATTTGCAGACGACATCGTCTTTTTCGCAGAGAGCCTACACAACTTCCAACTAATGCTAGATGAACTAAACGAAGAAAGCAAAGAAGTCGGCCTACACATGAACTTCAGTAAAACAAAAATCATATGCAACAATCATGTTGAGGATAAAAACATTACTGTCAAAATAGAAAATGCAAAACTCGGCAAGGTGGACCACTACATCTACCTTGGACAACGAATCTCCGTGATATCTTCAAAAGAGGAGGAAATCAAGCGGAGAATCACTCTGGGATGGCAAGCCCTCGGCGGAGTAAGCTCAACCTTCAAAAACCAGATGGTCCCAATAATCCTAAAAAGAAGAGTATGCAACCAATGCATTCTCTCGATAGTCACTTATGGAGCTGAAACTTAACCAAGAGACAGACCTACCAACTGAGAAGCATGCAGCGTGTGCATGAGAGATTCATGCTCAACCTTGCACGGAGATATCACAAGACAGCACAGTATATCAGGAAGAAAACGTGAGTCCAAGACATCATAGAAACTATTAAAAACCTAAAATAGCAATGGGCTGGTCATGTTGCAAGAATGAAAGACAACTGATGGATATCACATCTCATAACATGGATCCCCAGAGATCACATGAGAAACCGAGGCAGACAGAACACAAGATGGAGGGATAAATTAGACAAATTTTTAAAAATACTGGCTCTGCAACGCCCATGATAGAGAATTGTTGCGAATCCTGGGGAATGTCTATGTCCAACAACGGACGTTAAAAGACTGATGATGATGATGATGATGGTGATGGGAACGTGCATTTTCAGACAACAATACGGAGAAGATCACGGATAATTCGAACCCATCCAGGGCTCAATCTTCAACTGAATTTCCGTTTGCAGATGAAGGAAAATCTTATTAAGTCGCCTTGCAACAATACATCAAAAACAGAATTCACCGATGTGGAATTAATTGAGTTTTGGAGTATAGAAAGAAAAGAAAGAAATCTCGAACGTGATAAATTTCAGCGAATCCTGATTCCATTTGCAATGACTTGTCTCTCCGAAGCCATTTTTTGGTCGTAGCTGTGATAAAGAGTAAGTATCATGTAAAAATTGTTGTCAAACAGGTAACGAGGCTGGCCGTCTCCGGTTAGATTTCGAGATTTCAGAAACTATTCGGCCAACATCAGACTCACCCAGCCAAATAAGTATCATCCTCATCAGTTTTTTTTTCATCGTCCGTCGTTTGAGACATACCTCCCCTCTGGTTTGCCACTCCTCTCCATCGAGGGCGTTGCAGAACAAATACTTTCTGAACCCGTCTAATTAGTCTCACCATCTTATATTCTGCCTGCTTCAGATCAGCATTTGATCTCTAGGGTTCCATGTTGCGAGTTGTCCGTCCATCGGTTGTCTACCATTCTTGCAATATGACCAGCCCATTGCCATTAGAGTTTCCAAATGGTTTCTATGATGTCCTGGACTTCTGTTCATTTCATACAATATCCTGTGTTGTCTTGTGGTCTCTCTATCAAAGTGGGAGAAAGTAAACAACTACATTTTCTTGGACTCTTCAAAAGAAGAAGAAATCAAAAATGGAGAATCACTGTAGGATGTGACATCCCCTAGATATGAGCCTGGCCGAAGCATTTAGAGATCTTTGGATACCCAGTTGACAGAATTCCCCTCTTGGCCGCTCTTATATAGTCCATTGGAAAGCAATGCCTGATAATTTGGCATCAGCTTCACCGTAGATGATGCCAGAAGGACGTCAAAGTTGGCATCCAACCAACTTGAGGGTCGACTCCCTAGTTTAGAATAAGATTTGTCCTTCTTGTGACGGGCTCACCTTCCCAAGGTTAGAGAGACCAGCCTTCACTACAATTCCTTCCATAAGGTAGGAGGAGGATTTGAAATTGATTCATGTCTTTCCCAAGGGTATTAGTGAGAAAAATAACGTTTAACAGCCCTATCGGGTTTGAACCTGCTTCATTGAATTTATCGTCCGTTTTTTATACTGTTACGCCACTCGCATCTCCAAATACCGAACTATAGTATCAATCATCTGTGAGACTCGATAGCTGTGTTGTCGATTTAGCGCTTTTCGCATTAAATTCAGCGCGTTCTTTGTTTGGGGCAGAGCAAGAATTTAAGATTCAGCACTATATTTAGCCGTGACCAAGTGATAACAGGCTTGACTCTGGTTCGATGGATTGCGTTTCAATCCCTTCTTCAAGCCAAACTAGGATGAATGTTTGCACTTTCCCAACATTGTACCAAAAAGGATTCTACTCTCAGTTGCTATTTACTGACACTAAAACATTTTTTTGCGTTTTTGAGGATAAGCGCCCGAGAACACAATCGTGATGTAATGCACCTTACGCCACTGTGAGTATTCCATTAGGCACCAACTGAAAAAAATTATTTTTCTCAAAAGGTGCTTTTAAGGTACTCCAGGATCATTTTAGATCCTTTTGGAATAATTTTAGATAAAAGATTTACCTATTTTAGATAATTTTAGATACAAGATCTTCCATCAGATGATCTTAAGTAACCTTCCGCATAATTTTGGTTAATTTCAGCCAAAGATCTCTCCTTTTTGAAAATGATTTTCGATAACAGTTCCGATAATTAGTATCACGCAAAAATGAATCGTGGTAGCCCGCAAGTGTGCCAGAACAAAATTGAGTAGATATATAAAATTTTGTGGGGGAAAATCAATTATCTAAAAATATCTGAAATGAACGGATCTTTTATCTAGAAATATACGAAAAAGGTCTAAGATGACCATAGAGACATCCAAAAACACTTTTTCGAAGAAAAAACAACAAAATCATTTTTAATGGTCCTCAGAGGTGCACTAAGGCAAAATTTTAAAGGTTGTTGCGCTCAAAATGTGACTAGCAATACCCGGTGACACCCGCAGACAGGCGGACACTCAACGAGAGAAGAATCAGTCATCTTCTTAACTGGTTGGTCGGCCATTTGTGATTCGATTACACAATCTAGCATTTAAAAGATATGATTTATCTTTCAAGCAAACGAGACGGATACTAAAACGAACTGGTTTACATTTGACGAATGAATTCGTCTGCTTATCGAATCAATGTAGCCCCAGAAATGCTTCGTGCGTATATTTCATATAATGTCATAATGAATACATCTTTTCTGTAAATCAATGGATGAAAACAAGAAAAAAAAAAGAAGAAAAAACTGAGACTTCACTTCCAAAGAAATATATGAATGGTCTAAATGACAATATTTGTTTCTCCAGGGGAGAATATATATATATATATATATATATATATATATATATATATATATATATATATATATATATATATATATATATATATATATATATATATATATATATATATAGCTCCTCTATTCAGGGTTGAGCAGTCTTTAAGTGAGGTAACCTGTTCATTATAAGCTCATGCAGTGCTCTTTCAGAGGAATAGAGCACTTTGGTCGATGGGCAATTTAACCTATTATAAATATATCACTTAAATTCAACCGTACGGTTCCGTAACTCAGTGGTAGGATATTGGCCTCTGGGCCTGAAGCAAGGTTTCAATCCTGCCTCGTGGTACTGGATCGGATAATGGAAAGCCACACTGAAGAGTTGTAATACAGCGAAACAGCTGTCTGCAGATGACACAATAGTATATATATATATATATATATATATATATATATATATATATATATATATATATATCAAAAGTCAAGCTTTGTTAGACGACTAATAGGAACATTCAAGTAATCAACGTCTTTTTTGGCAGCATTCTGTGTAGGGTGATGATCAATGCAAAATCGATGAAATTTGAAACTAAAAAGAACAGCCAAAAAAAAAAAGCTTGAACACTGCTGGACACAAATTAAAAAACAAATTCAGCATAAATTTGCATTTTAAATGGTTTGACACGCAACAGTCACGTGATCAACATCTTTTTTGGAAGCATGCTGTATTGGATGGTGATCACTACTAAATCGCCCAAATTAGAAATCTAAAAAAACAACAACAGCAACCAAAAAAAAGGGGGGCCTGAACACTGCCGGACACAAACTAACGAACCAATTTATTATAAAATTGCATTTTAAATTGAACTTCCACTTAAAATCATTTTTGTGGGATGGGGATAAGAAAACAACAACAAAAGAACCTTTACCCCTTGATATGGTGTGGTCAATGAATGAGTCACTTTTGTTGGGCAGTAATCACCAAAAAACATCTGAACTTATAAGAAACAGACTGATTAATTATATTGAAAATTGAAACCATTTTTCTTAGCGGAGGGGGCGTCACACAACCGAAAAAATGTTTTTGGGCAATCTAAGGTGTTAATATTTAAATTCTCAGCCCTTTCTTTTGATGTGGCTTGTACGCGTGAAACATACGAACATAGCCAGCCAACCCCATTTTGAGAACTGAATAACACCCAACACGCTCGACTATGTAATTGCTGACAGTTTAGTTGACGGTGTCCAATATGATATGAAATCTTAGGACAGCAAGTAGACGAAAATTCCTAGAAGGAAAAAAAGCGTAAATTTTATAAATCTCTGAGAAAAAAGGGGGAGAAACGAATGAATGTGTCATACAAAAGTAATGGAAATAAATAAATTCGAAGAAAATTGTGCATCTTATCATATAGAAATGTCTTCTTCCATTATCAGATAAAAGTATTCAAGTTCTCTATCTATTCACAAAACAGAAACTGTCATGTAACTCACGTCTTTTGGCGGCATGATGGCTTGGGGTGATCAATTAAAAATTTGGAAAGGGGGCAGTAAAATTTCTTCTCTTGCCTTTTGTTGGATCACTAAGAAGTGTCAATTTAAAAAAACAAAAAAACAACGGGACCAATTTAACATAAGCTTACCTAGTAAATTGACCCCAACTAAAAAATCTGTAATTGGAAATTACAAAAAACAAAGAAACCTCTTTCTATACATAAAAAGGGATAAATGTTCAAAGTTTCAGCCCTCTGGCTCCACTGTTGCAGCTTCTACGCACGACACATCCGTACATGTATACATATATGCGATCGGTGTATCGGTAAGGATTATGACCAATCCGACGATATGAGCATAAAATGATATTGATGAATCTTTTACTTTGACAGTGTGAAACGTCGAAATCAAAGATACATTTGTACAGGAAGACTTCTGGTATTGTCATTTCATTCTCATATATAGATAGCCAGCCAACCAACCAGCCAAGCTACCAACGAGACCAATGGGAAGAAATCTATGTTTTCAGTTTTGATGACAGTTTTTTTTTTCTTTTTATCATACATATTTGTAACCCTTTTCATCTGATGGAACTATTCAAAGCTATGCATCTCAAAAAGAGCCCAGGGTGTGCGATGATTTTTAAAGAAACGAAAGATAGATACTATCAGATTTTTTAAAATCTTTATCCTGAAAACGTTTGAATGATATTTTAAGTTCAGAATTTGTTGTAAAATAGGTCATGCAGAAAAAGGGACGGATTATAAGTTCAGGGAAATAAATTGTATTCGTCTATTCAGAAAAAAAATTGACTCGAGATTTGATCTACTAAACATTGAAAAACTGATCCGGATAGTCATCCAATAGAAACCATCACCTGATCAACGTCTTTTGACAGTATGCTACGTTCGGCGTGATCAATCAAAAAATTGAGGAAAGGGTTGATCGATTAGTAAGTTACTCCTCTTTGCTTTGCCAGGCAATAATCACTAAAATAGAGGTTTCATTTTCAAAAGCCAAGTGTGGATGCTGCTGAATATAAATGAGTAATCGATTTAGCACAAACTTAGATTGCAAACTAACTGAACCCTACACTAAAAACCTGCTTCGGGGAAATTTAAAAAAATAAATGTGAATATCTGAATTTCCAACATTTCAGGTTCATTGGTAATTTCCTGTCCGCGTGATTCATACAAATATACATAGCCAGTCAGCCAAGCAGACCAACTTGAAAACTGAAGAAACCTATGTTTACAGTTTAGGCGTCGTGCTTGGTTAACAGTTTCTGATATATAAATTAACAATCCTTGATGTGATGTGATATGAGTATGCGTGTGTGTCTTTGTAAATAAGCACCAAACACACAAATCCTGGTTTTCCTCTGTAAAAGAAAGCTTTTAATGGTTAAAAATTGGCGTAAAGCTAGAACAGTTTCCTAGATTTAAATCAACGATAATTGCGCCTTCGCTTCATGTCATTTCGGCAAACAAAACGTTTCCTCAGATCGACGTTCTTCTAGTAAGATCAAAAACATTTATTTCAAACTCTATTTGAAATGACTCCCCCTTAGTACACGGAAAATGTGCCGCTTGGCAGTGACAGCGTGAATAGGATGAACAAATAAAGAAATGGGCTGTTGAGAGAATCGAACCAGCGACTGATAGTTTTCAGCAGCGATAATTGTTTATTCTATTTACGCTGTCACGGCCAAAATGAGACATTTTCAGTGAAATAACGGGAGGTCATTTTAAATAGAGTTTCAAATAATATAATGCATTCGAATTTTTCTGACGGATTATGTATCTATTTCTCGATGTTGATGATGATGATAATAATAATAATAATAATAATAATAATAATAATAATAATAATAATAATAATAATAATATACACTCAGAAAACCTTTATAGCTTTTAACTCTTAACGTATTGAAAAACTTTTTTTCAATTCTTTTTTTTGTAAGTCACTTCAGTCACTTCTTTCCCAATATCTGTTAATGCAATTCATGGAATATATATATATATATATTATATATATATATATATATATATATATATATATATGTGTGTGTGTGTGTGTGTGTGTGAGTGAGATTTAACTCAATGCACATACACACGATTTGTGTGAGTGTTGATTACTCACTTGCAGTTTTGAGAGTCTCCGTACGTATTTCAACACAAATGAACTAAAAGTATCAGACGAGTTCGGATTTGGGGATGAAATGTGAGGAAATTGATACAAATATAAAAAAAGCCGAGTCCGTTAATTTGCCATAACGACGTCGTGTGAGATATCTGCTTCCTATGGATGCAACGTTTAGGGCACTTGGTCTGCTGTCATCGAATCATGAATTCCTTTCAAGTACCTGGAAAAAAATATTGATTCATTAAATGGATCTTACACGAAACACATCGAATACTGCCTATATAGCATTTCATACAAACCCCAGATGATGAAGTGAGTTAAAACAGCATGTATTATCGTTTGCTTAGGCCCATTGACGCTGTAGTCATATAGGCAATAGAATTGACCCTTGTCGACTGATCTGAGTGTAAGTTGAACTGTTGATTTCGAGCCATAGTTCAATTGAGAAAAAATCATCTTATAATCAAGAATATACGGCATTTTATTAACGATTTCATAACAATTAAACCAAATATATATCACAATTCAATAAAATTAATCTGAAAGTAGACAAATTTGGATAACTATTGAGACTTTACTAAATACTCACCCCAACAGGTTGGAGTAAATTGCTGTCCAAAAAAGGAAATTTTAAAATCGGAAGATAGAGAGAAGGAAATCAGATAGAGTTTGATATAATTTTTTCTTTTTCTTAAAATTGATTTGATACTACTCAATTTTCAAATTGTTGGAAAAGAATGCGGAGAGGGTGCTAATGTGAAAAGGGAGGTTCGGCTAATGTAAAGATAGGGATTAGGCTAATGTAGAATAAAGGGGGCTGATGTAAAAAGGGCCTAAAAAATGATATTATAGGGTGGAGGGTAAATTTTCAAAAGGGGCATTGATGTTTGGAAAAAGTAAGGTCTAATCTAAAATAAGAAGGGGGGTAACATTAAAAAGAGGGAGCTAATGTTGGAGAAAAAGGAAAAGGGTCGATGTATAAAAAAAGTGAAGGGTTTAAAAGGAGGGGTATGATATTAGGATTAGGATGTTTTCAATAAAATGAATGAATAAAGTCTGTCCAAAAGTACCCAGACAATCTCAATATCTCAAGAGCTGGTTGTGTACCTTAACGTAAATAGGAAATCAGAGCCGACCTTACCAAGGGAATACATGAACAGACGCTCTCCAGTGAGGTTCTTCAGTCGGTCGTAAGATGCCATCTATGTAGCTTGTGTGATGTGAGATCGTTAAACTCACAATGATTCTTCATTACCTTGTATTATTTTTTTGAATTATGATCTTATCTGAAAGGGGAGGGAGGTTCCAGTCCGTGGTTTAGATCAAAGAGAAGGCTGCCCGACCGCAGATGGCGATCACAAAAGAGGACTGTGATAAATGCATGAGGTCCCAAGTGTTGTACTTTGAAATGAAATAAGACAGCATTGCCCTAGGTAATCTATCGGGTGTTCTGAAAGTAATTACGTATTTTCTTGTTCTGAAAGTAATCACGTATTTTCGTGTTCGGAGGGTGATTACGTATTTTCGTGTTCTGAAAGTAATTACGTATTTTCGTGTTCAGAAAGTAATTATGCATTTAAAAAAAGGGAGTTAAAAACAAATGCCAGTGAAGTTTGATAAAATACTATTAACCAAATATATAATTACCATCGTTATTAGTGACAGCAGTCCAACGGGAAGGCAGATTCCTCGTAAAAAAATTCTCCTTTTTTTTTTCCTGAAAAGAGAGATCTTTTCTAAAAATCTATCACCCGTGAGGTTGAATTTTAAGCAACACATTGCAGGATAGAAGTGATTATGAATTAAATCCAGACGTCGTCCAATACGATTCGACTCTGGCATTGCCTTTATTGTTTGGCTTTTAATGTATAGCAGTGAAATACGTAATTATTTTCTGAAAGCGAAAATACTTAATCACTTCCCGAAATCCCTATTTTTTTTCATCGTTAATATTAAATTTCTCATACATTCCAGACACCCTATTACTTATCTTGTTGGTAGATATCACAGGTTCGTTTGTTTGTTTGTTTTTTTAATATAATTCTTGGGACGATCAACATTAGTGAAATTTTTTTCCATTACCTTGTATAAGTATTTTTTTTTAAACTACCATCTGCCCACAAGGTCTTTTTTTGTTTTACCTCCGAAGAAAATTCCTTCATTGCCCTGTGTAATTTGTCTAAAGGATTATACGAAACAAATCATCTCGATTTGTTGGGCTGAATTTTTCTCTTCTTTGCATTCTCTTTTTATTAAACATTATTTTTTTCACAGAGGTTCTTAGGCTGAAATTCAGAATCCATGAACATTATACAATGTAAGTGGCAAAATCCTATATATACATACATTTTTATGGAAATAATATATCTGAATATGTGTACAGGTGTGAGAATTCGGACTGGAAAATTCAGCCCAGAAAATTCAGAACGGAAAATTCGTCTCGGGAAAATTTGTCGCTGGAAAATTTGTCGCTGGAAAATTTGTCGCAATCGATTCATTTCAGTTCAATATGGAATTCGGTAACACTTCCTATCTTAAATCAAGTAAATGATGTTAAAAAAATTTAGTATTTTAAACAGACTCAACAGGCAACCTCAGAATACTTTTTTTTATTTTTTTATCAGGATGGCGCAAAAATAATTGCGTTTTTTTTGTTATTTTAAACTTTGGTGCTTGTTTTAAGATAGATTCTCATTCAACTATCTTCATGGAATACTCCATTCTTATCTTTTTTATTTAAGTTGGAAGTTTTTTTTTCTAGGCATTCTGGGTTATTTGAGACTGTCAAATCAAAGATGGAAAAAAAGCGTATTTAATCAATTTTTGTTGTATGAATTCTAATGGGGCGTAAATCAGCGGAAACAGCTTGCAATAACAACCAACTACTTGACCGGGGAACAGTCAACAAATCAGGGCATCAGTTCTAAAAATGTCGAAACAGAGTTGATATCCTTGAAGACGTGGACGTCCTCTTGTAATTGACAACATCCAACTGGGGGTCATTATTGGGGTAGACTCACGGAAGACAACTTAATAGGCTGCACAGGAACTAATCGATGACCATTCGATACTTGTTCGTCATTTGTAACAAACTGGAAAAAGCAAATATGATTGAAATGGCTCGTGAATGAGCCTGAGTGAAGAGCCAAAAAAGCTTAAATGTTTCACGAATGACCGTGTAGAAATTGAACGAACTCGCATAAGATTGTACTCGCCGGACAGACTACAACTTTACCGGGCATTTTAACCACTTCGAGCAAGATAAGGACTTCAACATCTAAGCAGAAGCCTTAGACACCTCCGAAGAATCCATTTGTTCCAGAACCTGAGAACCCTATGCTTTCTTTATAAACTAGTTTCTTATTGACAAAAATGTGTAGTTTCTTAAAGTTTTATTTCGATTAATTACTTTTTATTCTAAGCTGAGATATACTGACTTGAATTTGATGGTGAAAAACAGCAATTACTACTTTAATAGAAGTAGGGACATATCAGCTAATTAATAATTTTTACAAACATTCCTGTTATTACAAGAGAATATCACCGAACTAAGAAACCCAGCTAACATTTAATTGATTATTCCTCTTACATTCAAGTTACGTACTAACACATATTTTCGACTTGACTCATATTTCATAGGTAGGATGAAACCTCAACTCATTTTACGTGAAACAGGCCTGAAAATCAAAACTTACATTCGTTAGTTCTGTCCCTTGCACTGTCAGAAGTGTATAGAACGGGAGAAGATACGGGTTGGGTTTGGCGTGTCAGCCTGTCAGTCATTCAGTGATGGTCATCGATACTAGAGATGCTCTCATATCTTGAAATAATTTTTGATAATAGAATGTTACCTTTGGAAATATCTTATTCCTGAAATCTTTCTAATTTATTTAATAAAGACTCGACGTAGCATTTTTAGGTAAGGGGACATTTGTCTTCTTTTCTTTTTTTTTTTTT
>OY735224.1:33628183-33653183 GCA_963457665.1 Thysanoteuthis rhombus
CCAAAGAGGGGCGGAATCGATATGGTCACCGCTACTACCCACACCGTTAGAACCATGATTCCTATCTGTCTGGCACAACGGCGTCGAATGTAATCGATGTTGGAGACAGCCCAATAGCGATCAAACGCTATGGCCACCAAGTGAAGAATGGAAGCAGTACAACACAACACGTCGAAGCTTATCCACATATCGCATATCACGCTGCCCAGGTTCCAGTCGGCACTCACCTCGTGCACGACACTGATGGGCATGACAAGGATGGCTACCATCAAGTCGGTGACGGCTAGCGACATGATCAGGTAGTTGGACACGCCGCGCAGGCTCTTCTCCAACAAGATAGCGGCGATGACGAACACGTTGCCGGCTATAGTTACCACGATCATCAAAGACAGTAGAATACAGATGACGATCTTTGCGGGCAGGGGATAGATCTCCGAACTGGGTCCGTCGATCGGGTCCACGCTGATCGGGAGGTAACTGGGAGAAATTCCTCTTGCTGTAGTTTCATTTCCAAACAAAACTAAAAAGTCAGTCGTATTTTCCATGTTAAAGCATGGCAAGAAACGAACGTTCTTCTCTTTGGGATGTTTTTCTCGGAAGCGAAAAACACGTTCCGAAACCTGAGGCTTTCTTTGTTTTTATGTTGGGACGAAAACTTGGTTTTCGTGTTCATAAACTTCTGAAGTTTTCTCCTTTTCTTCATAGTATGTAAAATGTTCTAGGATTGTATAGATAAAGTTATGTTTGTCGTATTTCTTGCTATAATTGTAATGATAATAAATTAGTTGTCTTTATAGCAATTGCAACGCTTCGGCGATCGGGTAATGGGATTTAACAAAGCTCTGCTTTGTCCGGCACAAAGCCACAAGTGTGAGGCACCCGTTTAGTATCAAGCTCAGTACAGTGGTCGCGGACTAACAAAATTAGTTTGCTAATCACTTCTCCAATCTGAGAAAACTTTTAGTGTTATGGCTATTTTCGTGTAAGGGATGATGGTTTTTTTCTTCGTTGAGCAGTGAATAATTACTAAGTATCATTGAAAGTATATCATTTTTTTATATTCTCTATTAATGTCACACGATCAATATTTCTATGGATTTGTGAGTGTTGATATCGAGAGAAAAAAAGTACGATATGATTTTTTTAGTAAGTGATTATGATTATGTATATTAATGTGAATATTATTCGTGTTTCAATTCTTATTACTTATTTTTATCATGGGCTTGTTTGGATTTCACACTTGTAGTATCCGGTGGCCCTCACTGCAGATAAAGCGACAGCAAGTCTCCTAAACACTCCTGCTCTCGCTTCAGTATCACTCTTCTATTATTATTATTATTATTATTATTATTATTATTATTATTATTATTATATGTACTCATTGAGTTTCCACGCCTGTAGTAATTAGAGGATTTCCCTTGATATGAAGTGACGGCAAGTTTCCTCAACACTACAATGTTTTCTCCAGTATTGAGTCTGATTTTTGTAAAGCTGTTGAATCTATGGTTTCAATTCTCAATGGATATTTCCTGCTTTATTTTTTTGTTTTTTTGTTTTTCACACCTATAGTAACAGGTGGCTTTCACTATCAAGCGACAGCAAGTCCCCTTAACACTCCAGTACTCCCAACAGTATTATAGCCAATTTTATTATTATTATTATTAATTGTTTTCATTGAGTTTCCACACCGTGTTATAAAGTGGCTTTCACAGGAGATTAAGTGACAACAAGTCTCCTCAATATTTTAGTGCTCTCCTCAGCATGCTAGACGATTTCATTATTATTATTATTATTATTATTATTATTATTATTATTATTATTATTATTATTACTATTATTATTATTGTTGTTGTTGTTGTTGTTGTTGTTTCTCAATAAGACTTCTCTCCTATAGTGATTTGTGGCTTTTGTTTGAGATAAAGTGACAACAAGTTTTCTTGGTACTCCAGCATTAAATGTCCTAACTTTTCTTAGTTACCTTGTCGTTTTGATGTTCTCGATTCTTCCTCAGGTCTCTTGTTCTCTTAACCTTTTCACGAAGCTCTTCAGATTATTTTTGGATAATGTTAAACGAACTAAACAAAGAAAACAAGAAAGTTACACTTGATATGAGTTTCGGTAAAAACCAATATTACGTGCAACAAATGAGTCGACACAAAGACACAACTACCCTTTTCAAAAACACATAGCTAAAGAAATAAGGTCACTGTCTCTACCTGGGACGATTAATATCTATCAAATCCCCCCAAAGTTAAACGAAGAATCACTTAAGGTTTGTGTATCTATCAATAATGACCGATCGTGATGGTCAGACCAAAAATCATTGACGTCATGCACGGATGACTGTGACACAGTGACGTACGTAAAAACTGATGACGAATTCAATTCCTCTTTAAAAGCCGAACTCAGGTCGACTTGTTCAGCTGAAGTTTGCGAATTTCATTTACAGGAGTAATTAATAGAGAATGAAATAGGATACTTAGTTTTGGAATAATTTCGTATGGAGAAACGAATTCTGTTCTTTTTTAAAGACTTTTTAGATCCTGATCAAGCGAGGGAGTTTGACTCTAGCTTCTTGTTATTATCATTATTATCATTGATGGTGCTGATGTTATCATTCACATAGACAACATATTTTCGATGAAAATGTTCATTATTATTAATACTATTATAATTGATATTGTGTTCTGCTTTTTCAAAGAATCATTTTAGAATATTATCATTAAAAAAGTTTTTTTCGTAACAATTCGGTTTTAATATCGCCCTTGTGAATTTCATACTATTTCTGTTCATCAAATTCCTATAACTTTATTATTTGTGGTGATTCTCATGTTAAAATTATAAATTTTTCTTCCGTTTTCTTCCTTATCTTAAGCAACATTAATAGAGTCAATCCATAGCGAGGCTCTTTATGACGTGAGTTATGTTTTCTTACTACGCTGACCGAGGAAAACCGTAACCGTTACGAGGAATGACAAGATTTCTGGCCTATGAAAAATATCTTGAGCTTTGCCCTGAACGGAAACATTCGTACTATCGTTAAACTCTAATAAATCATACAAAATCGTAATGCTTACATCAGAAGAGAATAGAATGACGATTAGACATCTACAAATTTGGTAAAGTCGAATGGAGAGGTCTGCGATTATAAACCAATCAGCTTACAGTTTGGCCTTCAATTGGTCGCCAAATTAGTCATTTGGGGTTTTCTTTGGCTCTTTTTCTCCCAATTTTACCAGAAAATCTACTATAGATGAAAACTGGCACATTAAAAAAAAATTATTAGTAAGTTTGTAAAATTATTCGTATCAATCTTGTTATCGAATATATGGCTCAGCTCTTTATGTCAAGCAGAAATGTTATATTATTACTAGTGTTAACTGTAGTCGTATTGATTGTCGTGGGGATTATAAAAATGTGTTATTGTTTATCTTTGAATGATTTATGTTGCTATCGTGTAATGTGTAAATATCTTATTGCTCATACGTTAATTTGTAATATGTTACCATCTGTGATTTTATGTGTCACTTCCGTTTGTGTTACCTTTGAATATAAAACAGAAGAGTCTCACTGAATGATTGTAGAGTTCTCCGATTTTTTCTCTTTACTTAAAATACCACCATATTAACTGTATCGAATTCCCGTTATTTCCTGTTGTTATTTATACCACTGCCATGAATTTGAGTCGTCCAAAAGTAATTGTTTTTCTTTTT
This sequence comes from Thysanoteuthis rhombus, assembly GCA_963457665.1. Lineage (NCBI taxonomy): Eukaryota > Metazoa > Mollusca > Cephalopoda > Oegopsida > Thysanoteuthidae > Thysanoteuthis > Thysanoteuthis major. Next base: position 33,631,897 of record OY735224.1, read on the forward strand.
TTCTTTTTTGTTTTAGAGGTGTCCGCTCATATTGTTGTTCAGACAGATACTATTGTTCGTTTTCACACTTTTCATCGATTTTTTTTATTGTCAATTGATATTACTTTTCGATTATAATTTTATAATTTAAAAAAATAAACGTTAGATGCAACTTTGAAGATTTTTTTTCTTCGGTCTGATTTTGACTATTTTTTAAAGTTGTTGCGGGAGGCGTGTACTTCGCTTGCAAGACCCTGTAGACTATTTCCACTCCTTTAGCATGCCCTGGTTGTTTGAAGTAAAGATTTGCTCACACACCTCGAGATCTCTTTATTTTAGGCTTGGTGTCTTTCTTCAGCGGCTCAGCGATCCGAGATGGTCAAGGCGACTGCTAAGCAGTAATTTCTAAAACTACTTTTATTAGTTTGTTCTTTGCTTAGAATCGAAGGAGGATGGTCTATCCTGAGTAGGCCTAGAAGTTGTTCCAGAACCTAATCCGTACAGTGCAAGACTTTTCATAATTAGGGCCTGCGTTGCCAGGTGTATTTTGCAGTACAATACTAAATGTCTATGGCCTTGATATCAAATCCGGATGAAAACAATCAAACAACTTATAGTCTTTCATCAGAGGGAGTTTGCAGGAATAAATAGATTAAAATACTTATTTTTTTTCATCCGATAGTTAATGCATATTTATGTCTCATCATATAATTCGTGCGTAAACGATTTTCTTTTGTTATATTTCCCTCGGTACCAACTTTTTTTTCTCTTCCGGAAACCGAATAGCTTTGTTCAGTGCCAAATTTTCTAAAATTTCAAATTTTATAAATACCCAGCGGCAACCGTGGACGGCTGGGATACCAAATCAGTGAAAGGTAGACTTTTTCAAACTTAGGACAAGGAAGCCCTAGACTGGTGATGTATTTCTACACTTTCGTCCTGTGCAGGTTGTTTAAAATGCAGATCAGCACTTTTTGATGTACAAATAAATATAAAATATTTCTCTTTTTCGTTGAATTATTTCCCTTCACTGCCTTTGACTTTCTTCCAAAGGTTTTCTTTCTATTTTGTTTTGACTTTTTACTGGAATATTTTCTTCACAAATCAAGCGATGAAGATTTTAGTTTCGTTTTGAATCAGACGATTCGCACACAACTCCCGTTTGTTGATTCCGTGTAATATTCAATTGCAGCGCCCTCTGGTGTCTTTGATCATAAAACTCTGAAAAGATATTATAAAAAGAAAGAAAAAAGTAAGAGGAATTAACTTCAGAAAGAAAACAAAAAATCAATCATAGAATCACATTTTTCTTTCATTTTTTTTCATTTCTATTTCTAGATGAAGTATTGAAAGATCATTTTTATTACTGCTGATCTCCATCTTGAATTTTAGTTGTTACTATCACTTTTGACTAGGGGGCGACATTCGATCGCTACGAGTGAACAGCGCAATTCAAAGTGAAGAAATACAATACTTAATAAGAATTCACACATAATAATTATCAACGAGCTGGCATAGGCGTACGGGAATTTTTCTCTAAGGGCGGCTAAAGGCTTGATTTGCCCGTAATTTCCCACAGTTTTGCCTGATTTACACAAATTTGACTGACATTCAACAAGTTATCCATTCACTACCTGCGCCTCCCGGCTCGTACGCCTATGAGCACAGATGTCTTCTGTCACGCTAAGGGATGCAACTGGCATATCAAAATAAAATTTCATTAGTGCAACTGACATAGTGAAACAGAATCCCATTCAGGTTCTTATGGCGTAATTAAATTGCTGAATTGGTAGAAGAATAGAAAAATAGAAAAAGTTGTAAAAACAAAAACAAATTTATTAAAAATCCGTTTGTGGTCAACTGAACGCAATCCTCCAAGTTTCATTATCATCATTAGTCTTTCAACGTCCGTCGTTGGACATAGACCTTCCCCAAATTTCGCCACACCTCCTTATTATGGGCGTCGCAGAGCCAGTACTTTCTGAATTTGTCTAGCTCGTCTCTTCATCTAATATTCTGCCGGCCTCGGTTCCGCATGTGATCTTGGGGGATCCATGTCGTGAGTCGCAATGTCCATCGGTTGTTCGCCATCCATGCAACATGGCCAGCCCACTGCCATTTGAACCTCAAGCTTACTACAATGCAAATCTCTATTATCCAAGTAAAAAGATTCGATGTTTATCTATGTATTTCATACACGCCGTTATTTTTTACGTGTTCGGTTGAACTAATCAATGATGAGATTGCTTTGATAAGACCCCAAGTTCTCGTAACATAATCAACAATATGGCATCAAAACGTCGGAATAGAGAGTGGGTTTAAAAGGAATGAGTTCTCTCCTGTATGACTGTGAAATTTTCGTGGTGGAATGGTAATAGCGACCGGGCGTAAACCAGGTTTTTCTCTGGAGACAGTTTGGTTCTTCTCAAAAGCTGCCTCTTTATTCCCATATCAAGTATTTTATCGGTCGTCGTAGAAATACTAGTCTGAATTGTAATATAAAAAACTCAGAATTAACATAAGGGTAAAAATCAGTCGGAATTGATGAAGAAAATCAGAGTCATCTTTATTTTTGTACGAGCCCTTGTCAACCATTTTTGATTTTGGATTAGTTCTCCCCTCATCTTATTTTTTGTTTATTTCCACCCAACTAGTCCGAGTGTCAGTCTATAGCCAATATCAAAGAGTGCAAATCGGGAATAAAGAATTAACTTTCTTGTCAAATGATGGTGACAGTTTGGTTATCCTCAAAAGCTGCCTCTCTATTCCCATATCGAGCATTTTATCGATTACCGTAAAAATGTTAGTTCGAATTGAAAGTTGTAAAATAAACAACTCAGTATCAAGAAAAGGGTGAAAATTTGTCAACCATTTTTGATTTGGGATTAGTTTTCCTCTGATCTTATTTTCCGTTCATTTTCACGCAACTAGCCTGAACCGGGAATAAATAATTAACTTTCTCGTCAAATAATCGTGAGAGTTCCTCAAAAGCTGACTCTTTATTTCCGATGAGGCATTTTATCGATTACCGTAGAAATGTTGGTTCAAATTGAAAGTTATAATATTAACAACCCAGAATTAGGAAAAGGGTAAAAATTAGTCGGAATTAATGAAAAGATCACACTCATCTTCATCATTGTACGAATCTGTGTCAACCATTTTTTAAATTTTGGATTACTTCTTCCCTCATCATACTTTTTGGAGAGGATGGATCTCTACATCTACCTAGGACATCAAATCTCCATGAGACCCTCAAAAGAAGAAGAAATAAAACTAGGATGGCAAGCCTTTGGCAGAGCAAGCTCAACCTTCAAAAATAAGAGGATCCCATCACTTCTAAATAGAAAGGTGTATAACCAATGCATCCTCCCAATAGTCACTTATGCAACTGAAACATGGAGCCTAACCAAGAGACAGACCCACAAATTGAGAACCATGCAACGTGTACATTAGAGAATTATGCTAGGCCTCACATAGAGAGACCACTAGACAGCACAGTACATCCGGAAAAAGACAGGAGTCAGGGACATCATAAAATCCATTAAAATCTAAAATGGTAATGGGCTGGCCATGTTGCATGGATGGTAGACGACCGATGGACAATTCAACTCACGACATGGATCCCCAGAGATCACGTGCGTAGCAGAGGCCGGCAGAGTATTAGATGGAGAGATGACCTAGACAAATTTAAAATGTATTGGCTCCGCGACGCCCGAGATAGAGAAGTATGGCGAATCCTGTGGAAGGTTTATGTCTGGCAATGGACGTTGAAAGACTGATGATAATGAGTCAGAGCGTCAATCTATAGCCATTATTAAAAGGTACAAATTCGGAATAAAGAATCTACTTAATTGTCAAATGGAACATTTTTCAGGGAATTTTATTGCAACTACTCATACTTCGAAAAAATAAGTAGTTGGTAGTTGGAATACGGAAAACCCTGGCTAAGGTCATAGATAAGCTGATTATTAAGTTTTTTTATTATAATTCTCAAAGTTTTTGCATAGTTCTTTATATGTACGTACAAGTTTTATCAAACACGACTGACAAGGAATTTCGTTTCAATTTTTCAATCATTTTTCTTGTTTCTCTCAAGTAAACGAATATCTGGTTCGAACAAATGTAAGAAATTGAGCAAAAATTGTTTTTTTCCCTATGTAACCATTTTGATTGCTCTTCTAAACATAATAGTTCATAATGTATGTCCTCAATTAGTGAAAATACAAACAGAAAACAAACAAAAACAGATTTTATCCGTTGTAGGTGTTTAATCACAGTATTCAATATTCAACTCAGTAAATAGAAGTATTAATAAATAAAGCAAAAACATTTACTAGGGCAAAGCAGAATACGTTCTTGTAGTCTTTATTGATTTATATATATATATATATATATATATATATATATATATATATATATATATATATATATATATATATATATAGTATAATTAGGCAGTGATAAATTATTTTTCTACGTATATTTGTGAAATTTACTCATGGGTGAGATGTATCTATGTAAAATTTTAATCTTTAAAGTTAATGACTCTTGCGTTTATATCTAAACATTTTAATAGAAATCATTTACGCCTACATTTTGCAACTAATTAATTTTTATGATCATTTGGGAAACAAATTATACTCAGCTTTTATTCCAAGCACAAATAGCACAGCGTTGGCATTTTTGCAATTAATGATCAGAACACGTATTGTATATATATATATATATATATATATATATAATTGAATGTGGATTCGCTGCACAAACTAATTCATGTTTCTGCCCACTCTGGGCCTCATCAGGCGAATGATTGTCTGTGTTTTTAGATTCTAGTTTCGGGAATATGGTGAGAATCTTGTGGGCGTTGTTCTGTATGGGAGGATTAACTCATTTGATTTTATTGTTTTTAGTAACGTAAATATTTTTGTTGGTCGTTGTAGGTTACATGTGAAAGAATCTGAACTAGGTCTAAGATTTATCTCTGAATGGATGCTTACTTGCTCTCCTCTAAAAGAACTTGACTTTCGAAGTATAAATTTGAATGTATCGAGCACTCTACGAAATAAATCCATCACATATCAGACGTTGCTTTATATCATGCTATATTGCTAACCTGATCTGAATATATATATATACACACACACACATATATATATATATATATGTATATATATATATATATATATTTATATATATATATATATAACATATATATATATGTTGTATGTGTATATACATATATATATATATATACACACACACACACACATTCTCTGTGTTCTAATTACCATTTGCAAGAAAACCACAGTTGAATTTATGCCAATCCTTTAAATTGTACTACTTGTAGTAGGAGGAGAAGTATTAGTAAGTAGTATTAGTAATTATCAGCCGTTGGTGTCGAATGTTGATACCAGATGACGAAAATACTATTTTTTTTAATTAAGTTAAATATAAATATTTATAAAAGTCTTGCCTTTAAAATGGAGCTGTCAATGTACTAAATTTGTCCGATTTATTGGAAAACGTGAACCATAACTGTCAACACAAGGTTTCACCCGTTTTTGAGTGGGTCTTGCTAGCTTGTTTGCTATCTATCACACAATTGTGTTTGAAGACTGAAAATTTCAACATTTATTCCTTATTACGTCAAGAAAAGCGCGTTTATTCTTCTTTGAAAATCCATTTGCCCCAGGAGTGTTTTAATGGGTGTTCAATTTGCAATGTAAGTTTATGTGAAAATGATGCCTTGGTTTGTCTCCGGTTGCATTCAATCTTAATTTCCGAAAATTCAAAATTTTTTTCTAAGTGATAACTGCCTAACAAAAGACAAGAGATATAACTTGACTGGCTGGTTGGCTACACACACTCACACACACACGCACACACACATATACATAAATACACACACACACACACACACACACATACATATATATATATATATATATATAGCACATACGGGCCTCATCTTTGGAGTCACAGTTTTGAAATTTTGAACCTTTACTTCTTACTATCTCTTGAAAACACGTTTTTTTGGCATTTTTTTATATTCTTCTTTTGACAAGTTTTCATAGGGGGTTTAATTTACGAAGTCATCTGATGCAAAATTGATACCTTAGTTTGTGTCCGGTATCATTCAAAGGTGCTTTTCCTGTTATGATAAAAATGAAAGAAGTAACTTATTCACTGATCACCCCTTTTTCCAAATTTTTAATTGATCACTCCCATCACGGCATGCTGCGAACAAATTTGGCTTTAGGACGGTTTTTACTGAACGATTAACCAGACCTGTCATTATAATGATTACTTTAAGAATTTATAATGATCATATTAAAAAAAATTGTCACAACTAGGTCAGCAACAGCCTCGTACTAAAGAGAGCATTCTTATAAATATTTAAATTTTGCTCGATAAAAATTGTATCTTCTTTAATCAACTTTTTTATGGATATTAGACGCCAACGGCAATTTATGCTTCTCATTCTTAATTTACAAAAAAAAAAAAAAAAAAATTCCTGCATCATCTTCATAATCAGCCTTTTAGCATCAGTCGTTGGACATAGACCTCCCCCATGATTCGCCAGACCTCTTTATCATTGGCGTCTCAGAGCAAATACTTTCTGAACTTGTCTATTCGATCATGTCACAGTTTCACATAGAATCTCTATGGATCCACGTTGTGAGTCGTGATGTCTAGTGGTTGTTTGACATTCTTGCAATCTGACCACCCCTTTGCCATTTGAGTTTCCTTATGGTTCTTATATCTCTGATTCCTGTTTTTTTTTTTCTCTTAGTATGAAGTAATTTTTCTGGTAAAACGTCTCGAAACCAGTTGATCTTTTTGGCCTGTACTCACGACGTATTTTGATAAAATTTCCGATACACATTTATCAAAAGACAAATCCTTTGAAAAATTATTTTCACTCCGAATTTTGGGAAAAAAACAACATTTTTCCATGCTGATATGAGTGATGGGGTATGGGTCATACGAATTTAATGGTAAGCAACAGATACAATTCATGGAGAACTAAAATGGTACACATTAATAAAGAATTACAATCATCTATACGACAGCATTATTGCGACTCACAAAATGGATACCCCAACATAACATGCGCAACTGAGGCTTGCAGAATATTAGATGGAGAGACGATCTAAACAAATTCAGAAATCACTGAAGAAGTGTGGCGGTTCCTGGGGAAGGTCTATGTCCAACGACGGACGTTAAAAGACTGATGATGATGATGATGATGATGATGATGATGATGATGATGATGATGATGATGATGATGGTGGTGGTGGTTATGGTGGTGGTGGTGGTGATGATGATGATGATGATGATGATGATGATGATGATGATGAAACCTAACAAGACCGAATCTTTGCAGATTATCTTATCATTATTATCATTATTATTTTGATTAAGAAAAATAGGAAAAAAAAAAGAGAAAAGAAAAACGTTCCTTGCAGGAAATGTATGGAGGCCTTGACTACCAAATCATGGGAATAAAAGGATGTTTAGACTAAAAACTCACGAACCAAATGGCTCAAATAATAACTCAAGACAACTGATTCGAATCCACCGTAGAAAATGCACCATATTTTTCGTCACAGTAATTTGTGGCTTTCAAGTAATATTTCGTTTTCCTTGACAGAACACATATTTCACCTAATCAACTTTTTGAAATAATCATTTTATAAAAAGCGCTTTCCTGGAAAAAAAGAATCTTATTTCCTTTTTTTTTTTTTTTTTTATACTTGAGTTCATGAATACATCGAAAAGTTAAATTTCTTCTTTCATCATATCTATTAAATCAGTTTTTTTTTCGATTCAAAAGTCTTCGTCTTCTTTGAAAAAGTTAACAAACATGGTTTTAACGATCATTTGACATGATTATTATCACTACTACTACTACTACTACTATCATTATTATTATTATTATTATTATTATTATTATTATTATTATTATTATTATTATTATTATTACATTACCAGTTGCCCGGTGATCATTGCTGGAGGCTGAGTGACAGCAAGTCTCTTCAGGTTTCCAGCCCTCCTCTTCACACTCTCACAGTCCATAGCAGTGCTGTGGTTTACAGTTTCACACCAGTTGCCCAGTGGTTATCGCCAAAAGCAGTAAGTCTCCTCAGGTCTTCAGCTTTTATCTCATCTCTCCCTCATCAATCACAGTGGAGCTGTGGTTCCTACCACCACCATTTATTTGTGTTTTTAGTCTTTGTTAGGCTACTGCTAACATTATTACAATTATTATTGTTATTATTATTAAGTATTGCTTACTTTCAACTATTTAATTTCCACTATTTTTAAACTATTTGTTTCATGTGTTATATATATATATGTGTGTGTATATATATATATATATATATATATATATATATATATATATATATATATATATATATATATATATATGTATATATATATATATATATATATATATATATTTATATATATATATATATGTATATTCTCACTATTTATTGCTAAAGGAAATGCTTATCACAATTGAAAGTTGTACAAAAAAAAACAAGTTTAAGTTTATCAAGAACTGTATTTTTTGGCCTCATTTAATAAGGACATTCAACGCCTATGGCAGTTATGGCATGTCTAAATTGGCCCATTTCACCTGCTAGAAAAATCTGAATGTCAATGAAAGTATTTTGCCATTACCTTCAGGATGTTCCAATTCTAAGGAATCGTTAGCTTTATTTCCATATATTATTACCTTTTTTTCAGAAATCCCCATGACTAAAGGGCAAATGTTAATCAGGAATTCATTCATTAAAAGACATCGATATATATATATATATATATATATATATATATATATATATATATATATATATATATATATATATATATATATATACATATATATGTGTGTGTGTGTGTGTGTGTGTGTGGTGCAAATCAGGCTAGCAGTATAACATAATATAATAGTATATCAATAATATAAAGCCACTTCTGAAATGTAATGGATTTATTTCATAGAGTGTTCGATACATACAACTTTTTACCCATGAAAATTGATATCAATAGTAGTACTTACGCATATTGATATTTAAAAAAGTTTTTGACAAAAACTAGTGCTGTTGATGAACACACACACGTATATATATATATATATATATATATATATATATATATATATATATATATATATATATATATATATATATATATGCATGTATGTGAAATGAGAAGAAAATCGGCAGTTTAGAAAAGAGAATTGGTACTGATTGGTACTATTCAAATACTTTATTGGTAGCTAAGGTTTAGTCCATAATTTTGACTTTCCCAGTCAAGAGTGGAGAGTGGCGGGCCGTGGCACGGGAAAACGATGGTAACATTGCAGCTCAAAAGTATTTGAACAAGCAGAATTGTTATATGTAAGTATTAAAAACGTGAACTCCAACAGGAACCGAACTTTATTGCAATCGGCACCACAAGTCATGTTTCCAGACAAGTCCTCTATAGAATTAAATTGTTAAACGATTTGGATTAAATTAAACAAACTCAATCTCACTAAGAGGATTTTCAGAATCAATTAGCTGGGAGATCAAAAGGCTAACTAACATTGCTATTAAAGAGTTGCCAAACTATTTAATCAGCTTTAAACTTGATTGCAATGGAAGAATGCAATCAACAGCAAGAAACAATGAAGTTCTGCTTGTTCAAACATTTATGAACATTTCTATGTATATAAACATAATGCTTTATATCAACACACACTGCTTCCACCTGATCCCTTCCCGACTCAGGTTAATGTACCCTTATCACCATTTCAAATATTTGTCTTATGTAAGCCAAACAACAAATTTATATCAATATAACTCACTTCAATCTAGTATCTCCTGATCTAGTACACCTCTCGATGTCTCAATTCTTACTTAAATGGAACATCAGCTACAACCAGCCCATCTGAAGGACATGCTTTTTCTGTGACCTCCAACATCAATACACAGATATTATCCTGAATGACTAGACACATATCTCTTCTCAGCTATCCACTAAAATAATCATCATCCCCAAACGGCACTAGTCACAGATCACCTATAAATACATTATTATCAAGTAAATCCTCCAGATTTCAACTTAGGGCAACGCATCGAAATAAAATATAAGGACTAATTTACAGAACCGGTCATCTGATATTGTTATTCCACTCTCACATACACATAAGTAAAATAACTATTCAATATCGATGTAACACATTTATTATTTTTATTTGAACAACCCTAATCCAAAGAAATACTTGATACCATAAGAACAACTAAGTTGCGAAAAGGTCCTTATCTATTAGAATTAACATTTATTTGGTCATTACACCTAGGGACCTATGTCTCATATTTCCAGTTCTGTTGTCAATATTTGTGCGGTCTGCAGTAGTACCGTGGTCTGCATAGTCTCAATCCTTCCTCTTATCCCCACTTCCAGCAATTTAGTAGTAGTAGTAGTAATAGTAGTAGTAGTTAAAACATTTCGTCATTTTTCCACACGAAATTCGTGCCATATATTATGAGCAAGTATTCATCTGCCAAAAAAAAAAAAATAAATAATATTAATTTCTGCTCCCATTAGCCCACACATTTTCACAGACATCGTCTTTCCTCTTCTCAAAAGCCCGGATATAATTTTAAAACTCGTAAAACACATTTGATTTTAGTTTCAGTTCCGACTTAGAGACATGCATTAGTACATTTCCTATTCAACTATTTCAACAAACCAAGAACAAACCATAAAAGCCTACTTACACACACACACACACACACACACACACACACACACACACACACACATATATACACACACACACATATACAAAGGAGCTATCAGGAACGAGACAAAGGCAGAATTTTAAAAAATATATATGGAGACATTATCAGTAAATCAATTAATTGGTAAATTAATTCTTATGTTATCCATGTTTCGGGAAAGGTTCTTATCTCCAGTAGCATATGTGCACCTTTTAGTGGTTAAAAGATAAGGTTTTTCTCCACGGAAACCTACTTAATGTCAGATGTGTGGCTTTAAAAAGTAACATAGGAGACAATAGTAGTCTTTCCATTGAGTACCCAGCTCGTTTTCTGTGAGTGAGGGATTATGGTCATTGGACCTAATGGTGACTTTAGCATCAACTGATGTAGGTATTTTAAGTATTTGCGTTGTTCTAGTCAAGAGGGATGGGTATTTCTAAGCGATAGTTATCTTGGTGATTGGGAATTAAACTAGGGCATTGCCCAGTGCAATTCTAGTGACATTATTAGTGAGGTTATATAAAACCGATGTTAATATGTTTAAATGCTCAACCGAGCATTTACACGTTGGTATGCACATGAACTTCAGCAAGACGAAGATCATGTGCTATAACTACATCGGAGATAAAAACACCAAGATCAAAATCGAGGACACAAAACTGGAGAAAGTAGATTAGTACATCTACCTAGGACAACGAATCTCCATGAGAACTTCAAAAGAAGAAGAAATCAAGCGAAGAATCACACTAGAATGGCAAGCCTCAACCTTAAAAAATGAGAAGATTCCAATAATCCTAAAAAGAAAGGTGTATAACCAATGCATCCTCCGAAGAGTCACTTATGGAACTGAAACGTGGAACCTAACCAAGAGACAGACTTGCAAACTGAGAACCATGCAACGTGCACATGAAAGAATCATACTCAACCTCACGCGGAGAGACTACGAGACAGCACATAACATCCGGGAAAGGATAAGAGTCAAAGACATCATAGAATCCATTGAAAATCTTAAATGGCAGTGGGCTGATTATATTGCAAAAATGGCAGACAACCGACGGACATTGCGACTCACGACATGGATCCCCCGAGATAACATCTGCAACTGACGCCCGCATAATATTAGATGGAGAGACGAGCTAGACAAATTCAGAAAGTCTATTTCCAACGACGGACGTTGAAAGACTGATGACGACTATGGTGATAAACGCATGTACAATCACATTTACACGGAATTATATTTTATAGTACTATTGGTGAAGTTTTATGGAGATAATCACTTGTTTGCCATGAAACCATTTCTGAGATTTACAAACAAAACAGTTATTTAAGCATGCCCCCCACCCCTAGCAGTGTTGATCAAACAATACCCCATCCCACAAGCTTCGGCTCAGATTTTCAACTTGTGACAAATTATATTAGTTGTATTGGGAATGTTTCAGACACCTTTTATCAGTTTTCCGTGGTGTTTTTTTTAGTTTCAGGGGATACATCGTCTAATTTCATTTGTCTGCTCGTTTTAGGGTTCATTTCTACATGACCAACCAGCATAATTTATAATAACCGGCCATAAGTTTACTTCTCCTTACGGGAGATAAATAATATAAACAAACAAATGCGAAAAAAAATTCATAAAAAAAACCTGCAAAGATTACCAACAGAGATATCAACCGATAAACAGGAAAAAAAAAGAGTTTTTCCAACCAGAATAAATCGAATTATTTGCCTGAATATGACCAGAAGGGCTGAAACATAACTGTGTTTGTCTAGTAAATCCACCTTATTGAAAACTCTATTCTAAGTAAATGTTCGATGTATTGAAATAAACCTGTCTCTCACGGTATATTGATTTATTTATTTGTACTTTTATATATATATATATATAATATATATATATATATATATATATATATATATATATATATATATAACCTCACATCTACTCTCTACCCTCTTTCATGTATATCTAATATTTAGAACATCACAGTCACACAGCCACCTACGTACTGAAACTTTTGTATAGTATTTCATTTGTACAAATCAGAGCCCACAAACTTTCATTGACCTGTAAGGATAAAACATATGAAGTACCTTGACCTCATCACCCCGCCATCTATACTATCCCAAACCTACCAACACAATCCAATAATAAGCCACTACCTTTCCACCCTGACACCATATGGCTTCTCCAAGACTCATCACCACTGCTACTATGACATCTTGCCTGAGACTAGCACAGACTTCATCACAGACCTAGGTCCTACATATAAGGATGACCCCAGCAGATTGGATTCCAGTTTTCCTTGCCGAGCAAAGCAACTGATGGTAAATTTATTTTCTACTGAAAACTTCTAACAACTAAACAGTGCACACATTCACACAGTACACACACACAGCGCACGCTACTGAAGATGGGAATATCTCTCGAAACATGTTTAGCACACCAATTAGTTCATTTATAGATTAAATAATCTATAAAGAAAGTTTCCATACATTTTTACTCCTGAGTCTATCACACTTCCTTTTGTTCACATCATATATATATATATATATATATATTGATAGATTGATAGATTGATAGATTGATGGGTAGAGATAGTGGTATAGTCGAGAAAGCTTCACAGCTTTGACCACTAAAGAAGAAAATCTTTTTGTGTCGTTTCAGTCACCTATCTTCGTTTATCTGTCAAGGCAATCGATGTAATTTTCTTCAGTGCTTTTGTTGTTATTATTATTATTATTCTACGATTTGTAAACTTTTCTTTTGTTAGGATCAACAGTTGTTCACCAAGTAACCGTTTTGGGAAATTTGAAAACAAAAGGGTTATATTAACATGGCACCCCAACTGTCTTGATCAAACACCATCTTCTGTTTAGCTATGATTTTAATAGATAGCTTACAGGTAGTTTGTTATTTTATACAGGCTATTATTATAATGTATTGCATATGGGTGTGGATTCATACGACACATGATTTAAATTCAAAACATAAGTTAGAAACATATATATATATATATATATATATATATATATATATATATATATATATATATATATATATACATATGTATACCCAATGGTACTAGATGGGGTATTTATTCGCTGTCCCACGGCAGCAAAATGTGACACAAGGTCGAGCTTAACTATGGGAAGAATAGGAAACCACCGTCCAAAATGGCTCCAGCCGACGCGGCTACCAATGAAAAGCTCATCGTAACGGCTAGACAACGTCCGCCACGAAAGCGTCCACCAGGCGACCTGCTCCTTTAAGTGCAATGGAGCAGTGCTGCCCCGGGAAAACAGAGACCCTGCAGCTGGGAGAGCCGAAGGACGAGTCCAATTGCCTCCCGATGCGCTCAGCAAACGCAGCCTCAGTAAAACCTCATTGGCTTACGTTTGCACCAGCGCACTCGGTCTTTCACACCACCCACACGCCAATCACAGGCCCATTCGACGGGCTAGTGTCAGTAACTGCGCCTCTGGCTCTGCCGTGGAACAGATGCTACACTTGATCTCATCGATAAGGCCAGAAAAAAGCTGGGGTAATGGATATTCTATAGCCACACTGAAGAATTGGAGAACAGCGGAACAGCTGTCTGTGGAATACTCAATTATTTGATTATTATCATAATTGATGCCCCCTTATTCAGGTTGGAGTACTCTTTAAGTGAGTCAGCCTCCGGGTCAGGAGCGAAGGTTTCGATCTCACCTCGTGGTACTGGATGGGGTAATGGGGTAATTGGTTGATGGATAGTACAGCCACACTGAAGACTTGTAATACAGCGAAGTAGCTGTCAGTGGGTGACTCAATTATTTAATTATTATATATATATATATATTTAATGGAAAAATGGTTATATATATATATATATATATATATATATATATATATATATATATATATATATATATATATATATATATATATATATATATATATATATATATATATATATATATATATATATATATATATATATATATATATATATATATTGGAAAAATGGATAGATATTGGAAATAGTTGACATTTAAAAAAAAATGAGACACGTGGCTGATCAGCACATCTAAAAATTTTATTGGTACCTAAAGTTTTGTCTGGCGAAGAATGGTGCAAAAAGTCAAAACAAAACATGGTAAGTCTACCTCTAGCAAATGTAATTATAGCGTGGTAGTATGTTGTACTTTTTTTATTGCTTGTACACACAATCACTTTCACAGCCCAACTTTCTCTTCATAAATTGAACATGATTGCTTTCGTCAGCCTATAGAAATATTCTGTGTAGCATTTCAGTAGTGACGTCAGTCCAATCATGGAAACGTCATATAATGAAAATTTGTATTAGTTTATAAAACGGTTTCGATAACAACGTCATTAACAACAACAACAACAAAAATACACAGTACTAATCAGCCTCAAGTCTTTTCTTTTCAGAATTTTCAGATTACTCCACATTATATATATATATATATATATATATATATATATATATATATATATATATATATATATATATATATATAGTAAAATGTAGATTCGCTACACAAACTAGCTCATGTTTTTACTCTCTTCGGGCCACATCAGGCGAAGATAGATTTGCCTGATAAGGCCCGAAGAGGGCAGAACCATGAGCTAGTTTGTGTAGAGATTTCACATTCTACTATTTATTTCTACTCTAAAACAACTTAACTTCAAGAGTAAAAAGTTGTATGTATCGAGCACTCTATGAAATAAATCCATTACATTTTAGAAGTGGCTCCAGATTATTGATATATTATAATATTATGTTATACTGCTAGCCTGATTTGTACCACATATACTATATATATATATATATATATATATATATATATATATATATATATATATATATATATATATATATGATGGCAGTTTCCGTTGTTCTTAAATTTGCTTAAGTAAAGTTTTCCAAATTTACTAAAAAATCGAGAAAAGTAGAAAGAGCGTTATTTTTATATGCTGTTATAGAATCATAGCACACTTTCTTGATCTCTGTCTCCGATGTTTCTCAATAACGAACCTACGTTGTCTCAGCCAGATATACCATTGTAACCATTTTGAGGCGTAGGAACGCTCAAATTATTACCCCATATAAATTGATGGTAGTTTTGTATCCTCATTATACGCTATTTCGGCTCACGATAAGTTTAACACACAGACACACACACACACACACATGCACACACAAATATATATATATATATATATATATATATATATATATATATATATATATATATATATATATGTATATGTTGAACTATCATCCTATTTGAATTCAGATTTACGCTCACTTCACCAAAATGCCCCTTGGAAGAGCATGAATCAATATTCTCCAACATCAGCTATGGGTATTATATTTGGACAGATATGTCTCTCTAGCCTTGGGTTGCAACCGGATTTGAAGAAGGATAAATCTGAAATTACAACCAATTAACATGTGGCAACAGCTGAGCTCAGTAGAAAACTACAATACAAAAGAAAAAAAATGATCATAGAATTATTTCTGACATCATCAGCGTTTCCACAGGAAACATCGAAAACAGACTGAAAATAAAAAAAAAACATGTTGAAACTTCTAGATTTTCCAAAATCTAGATATCAACAGCAAACCCATCGGAATGCGAAAATCACAAAAAGTGGAAAGTGAGTTATATTTATGTGTTGTTATAGAAGCAGCATACACCTTAATCTCTATCTAACAAACAGTTTTGTGTGTTTTCCAAAACCCAACCTAAAACGACTCAGCCTGAAATACCATTATTACAATTCAACAACTATTGGAATTATAGTTGGGCAGATTTGTAAAAGAAAAAAAGTTTTTCCTCCAAAATCCCAAATGATGCCAATTTACATATCCGTGGATAAAACGCTATGGTCAGGAGCACTTGGACATGCAAACATTTGAACGAGCCAGAATAAAGCCCTTAATACCTTTTCCCTTCAAATCAAGAGAAAATAAATAAGATAAAATAATTTTCAGGAGGGGTCTGATGCCAAGTTTTAAGTCTGTAGATAAAAATGACATAGCCAAAAGTGCTGAAACATACATACAAACAAACAAACACACTCACATATAAACAGGGTAGAACCCTTCACCATCTTTGATTGATATGGTTGTTCAATTGTCATTGGAGGACCTTGGAAAGGCCTTTGTTTGATTAGGGTATATATATATATATATATATATATATATATATATATATATATATATATATATGTATATATATATATATATATATATATATATATATATATAGATAGATAGATAGATAGATAGATAGATAGATCGGCTGATCATTCAGTGTGTCAGTCGGTCCCAGTTATGTCAAACATCGGAAATAGCAAGGAAAGAAGCGATGCCGTGCCAATATAAAGGTGTGACGTCATCATGACCACTATCTTAATCAATATTTTTACCAGCTTTTAATGATGCCGTAATAAAATATCTGAGATACTTATTCTTATCCCTCTCTCTCTCTCTCTCTTTCTCTCTCTCTCTTTCTCTCTCTCTCTCTCTCTCTCTCTCTCTCTCTATATATATATATATATATAGATAGATAGATAGATAGATAGATAGAGAGAGAGAAAGAGAGGGGGTAGACTGTTTGAAATATACTTCTATATTATTCAATATTACCTCACAATTAATAATATACGTCATGGATGTATTCACCTTTGACCTGACTTTTATTTCGATATAATTTGCGACAAAAGTAATTTTCACATTTGTCGACTTATCTTGATTGAACACTTTTAGGTCGAGGTACCTGTCTTGTATTATGAAAAAAAAAAGCCAAAAATCGTCCCAAAACGACTATTGATATTTATTTACATAATATTTTACAAGTATGAGAATCAATTTACCCAAATGAAAAAAAAAAAAACGCCCCCAAAACAACGATTTTTATCAATATAACATTTTAAAAGTATGAAATCAATTTATTCAAAGAAAGACTATTCGCTCATTTCCACCTACCTCCTTCTGCTAGTAGTACCGTTAATTGTGGACGCATCGTCGAACTTACGGTTCTTGTTTTTATATAACCGTAGATTAATACTGCAACTGTTTTCATTATATAAGCAGGAGTATTACGGCCATTATCTACATGATTTTTAAATGGGCCATGCTGATATGCGTGAGAACTGAGAGAATTATAAAATGTAATAAGATCGATTTTCCACAACACAGTTTTCATTGAATAAATCAACGGAAGAAAAAAAACAAACTGATTTTCTCTGGTGAATTCATTCAAAATGAAATTATGATTGAGAGAAAGGAGAATAATTATAATAATGAAGATTGTAAGCGTAATGATATAAATTTTACTGAGATTGAAAAGAAAACAAAAAAACAAACAAACAAATAAATAAATAAACAAATAAACGCATTCTTCTGCTTCAGTTGCGTAAATAAAGAAAAAAAACCCACACCAGTTTCCTGGTGATTCAGAATTACTGGCTACTTCTTACATACGTTTAGTATTGTCCTATCTTCAGCGATATGGAAAGAAGAAAAGTTGAGAAAAACATTCCTTGTCTGTGGCCTGAAGCCAAATGCGTATGTATGTATGCATGCATGCTTTTATGTATATATATATATATATATATATATATATATATATATATATATATATATATATATATATATATATATATATATATAAACATACATATACATATGTATGTATGTAAGTACTTACATACATACATACATATATACATTCATACTCACACATCTCTCTCTCTATATATATATGTATATATATATATGTGTATGTGTGTGTATGGTTCAATATAAAGACATTTTCCTTATGTTTAATTTCATTGATTATATTAACTCTATTTACTTCGTTAGATATTGAGCTCTGATTGAATATCATCAACAACAAAAATGCCTATATATATATATATATATATATATATATATATATATTTATATATATATATATATATATATATACATATATATATATATATATATATATATATATATATATATATATATATATATATATATATAACTTTATAAGCTCTAATGTTATGATTTGCACACTAAAATACTAAGCACTTTAAACAAATACGTTTAATACACACACGGGCACACACACACACACACGCGCGCATACATGTGTATAAATATATATATATATATATATATATATATATATATATATATATATATATATATATATATATATGATAAGTATTTGTATAATGATAGCCGACAGGATGATATTAATCACAATGTGGAAAGACAAATTGTTTAAATTTTTTTTTTTTAAATCACGTTCCGCTGGTTACAGCTTCATCAATTAAAACTGTATATTTTTCTATTTCTTTGATGCACTTGTGATCAGCGATACATGTCGGTAAATTATAATTTTTTTTTCAAACAATTAGTCTTTACAAACACACACACACACACACACACACACACACACACACACACACATATATATATATATATATATATATATTCAGGAGAGCTGTAAAAACAGTAGCAGTATCTCTACGAAAACTATTGTCTGATTATTCCAGAGACGGAACAAAATTACTATTAACGAGAAGCGCCCCAGCAATATCTTATCATATTATCCGACTTTTATCTTGTTTTCTGTCCTACACAAAGGAAAAGAAAATAGAGAAAGGAATAGAAAGGTGTGAAAAACAAATGGATTAATAATAATAATAATAATAATAATAATAATAATAATAATAATAATAATAATAATAATGTGGTCATATAGTGGGACATCATTATACATACTGATAGAACAATAGGAAAGAGACGTGACTCCAATAGATAAGACTGTCCCAGCAGATAAAACCATTACTGTCAAGGAATTTGAGAAATTATCAAAAAGAAATGAAGATCTTGAAATAAAAATCAATAGAATGTGGCAACTCAGGATTAAAAATAATACATATTGTTGTTTTAGCCTTTGGGTTACTCAATAAAGGGACCAGTGAATTGACGGACAACATACTTAGTATAGCCCGGCATTTGTGAATTACAGATAAAGCTCTAACCTCCACTGCAAACATCATTAAAAAATTCCTATCAACGTAAATGTAAGTATTACACCAAGCATACATCATTGTATGTATATGAAAAAGTATGTTAGAGTAAGTGTTGTATCGACTGTACTCGTAAAAGCATTGCATACACCATTATATTTCTCCTTCTTTTCTCTCTTCCAGAGCCTGGACACTCATAACTTACCTAAATGGTTGAGACCCGGCTGGTGACTTATACACTCTAAAATCAAAAGCTAATCTGAGGAGACTTAATGTCACCCAGTCTTCAGCAATGATCACCGGGCAACTGGTGTGAAACAGTAAACCACAGTATCACTGTGGTCTATGAGAATGAGGAGAGGAGGACAGGAGACTCGAGGAGACTTGCTATCACTCAACCTCCAGCGGTAACCACCAGGCAACTGGTGTGAGATCGCAAGTAGCAGACGAGAAATCATGGACGTGGTTACGAAAAGGGAACCTTAAGAGAGAAACAGAATCGCTCATCATGGTAGCCCAAAACAAAAGCAGAAGGACAAACTACATAAAAACAAAAATCGACAGAACACTGACAAATAGCAAATGCTGCATGTGCGGTAAAAGAGGTGAGACAGTAAACCACATAACGAGTGAATGTAGCCAACTCGACCAGAAGGAGTATAAGCATAGACGCGATAGAGTAGCAACGATGATAAACTGGGAACTAAGCAAACAAATGGGATTCAACCATGTGGAAAAGTGGTATCAGCACAAGCCAGAGGCAGTTTTGGAGAATGACAACCACAAACTACTGTGGGACTTTGACATCCAAACTGACCACTTCATCCAGGCAAGAAGACCGGACTTAGTAATAGTAGACAAAAAAAAGAAGGCCTGCCAAATAGTAGACGTTGCTGTGCCTGCAGACCATAGAGTAAAAAAGAAGGAAGGTGAAAAAAAGAAAAATACCAGGACCTAGCAAGAGAGTTAAGGAAGATGTGGAACATGAAAACCAGGTTAGTACCGGTCATAGCGGGCGCACTACGAACTGTCCCCAAAACGCTGAGGGTGATACTGGAGGAGATCGGGATTAGGGGAAGGATAGAGACCGCACAGACCACAGCACTACTGGGAACTGCACGGATACTGAGGAAGGTACTGGAGATATAAGTATTTCAACGAATAGTAACTCTATCATGATATGCGAAAGAGAGAGGAGACGTTAGCTGAAAACCTGAGGAGACTTATTGCCACTCAGCCTTCAGCAAAGACCACTGGGCAACCGGTGTGAAACTGTAAATCGCAAAATTACTGCGACTTACGAGTACTAGGAGAGGAGGGCTCGAGACTTGAGGAGACTTGCTGTCACTCAAACTTCAGCAGTTACCACCAGGCAACTGGTGTGAGATTCCAAATAATAATAATAATAATAATAATAATAATAATAATAATAATAATAATAATGTGCACGGGACTTAATTATAAATAAATGCCACCAGGACCATCAAAGC
>OY735224.1:33658183-33668183 GCA_963457665.1 Thysanoteuthis rhombus
TCAACGACACGTCTACAATACGTGATGATAGGAGCAGGGAGAGGAAAAAGAGCAATTGTTCTTTCGTTGAGTCGATTGATTCCCAGACTCATAAAATATTGCAATATTGAAATTTTCAATGAAAATCGTAAATGGCCTTTTCTGGCTTTTCTATCCATTTCAGCTTCTTTCCTTTAAATAACAAAATGCCAATCTAGAATATTCTATTTTGACATCTTCAGTTTTGAAATACTAGATTTTTTTTCAGGTACTTTTTAGGGAATAAAGTACTCACTCAGTCTGAGTTGCCAAATGTAGTATGTAATTTATAGCTAAGAACTAAAAGCAGCAATATTTTTGTACTTTTAGCAGATATCCATTTAAAGCCCCCTGAAAAAAGTAGACAATTACATTAGCCTAGGGCAAAAAATCTCTACGAAACCCTCAAAAACAAAAAAAAAATCAAGCGAAGAATTTCTTCAAGATAGCTTGCTTTCGGTGGAGCGAGCCCCTCCTCTGAAAACTACAAAATCCCATTCGTTATAAAAAGAAGTGTTCTAGTGAATCCTGAAGAAGGTTCCAATGATGGACACTAAACGGCAAATGATGATTATATCAGATAAAATAACTTTTTAAACATTTTCCAGGTTCAAGCTGAAAATATTTTAAAGTTTAAATCAAAATTACTCAAAGTTTTCATTCAAACTTACAAATCATTTTTTGATATCACCAGATTTTTGGCTATCGGAGAGTTTGAACAAATCAGCCGGATATAGCCGAAATATTGCTAATCTGGCAGCAAATTCCAGGGGTGACGTTGCGTGCCCAAACGTTTACAGACGGAGAGATGAATATGAAATCACTGAAGGTGAATAAATAAGAAATGAGAACCGGTTTAAATAAACAAGGAAATCTCCATTATTTAATTGCAATTCCCGAACATCTGAAATAAAGATATCCATTTATAAGTAAATTTATCGTGCGGGAGATATTCTTAGCCCTACGGTCGATTACACCGTAGAAATGTTTATTTAGCTTCGTCACTTCTTCATGATTTTACTGACCCGGATTTTTATTTCTATCTACTTTTCCCTTCTTTTTTGGCCAACAAAATTGGGAGAGGTATATGTATGCACTAATGTCCGTCTATCACAACTTATCCTAAGATTCTTAATGAATTTCAATGGGATAATGTCAAAGGGTGGGCCATTGATTAAATTTTGACGTGCATCGTGGTATTTCTCCCCAACTGAAAGCATGCAACGTGCTCATGAGGGAATCATGCTCAATCTCACGTGGAGAGAACTCAAGACAGTACGGTATATAAGAGCAGAACAAAAGTCGGAAGTAAATAAAAAATCTCAGAAAATACAAGCAGCAATGGGCTGGACACGTTGCAAGGTCAGACAACAGCTGAGCATCACGACTAACAAATTGTATTCACAGAGATCAGGTGCAAGGCTGTGACCGGAAGAAAGTAAGATATCATGATGTGCTCGATGAATTCAGAAAGTACTGGATCCCCGATGCTCATGATTGAGTGGTGTGGCGAACCCTAGGGAAGGTCTATATCCGACAACGGACACTGACAGGCTGATGACGATGATGATTACGATGAAAGATATTTTTCATATATTCTGATAGTAGTCCAAAAATCGGAAAATCAAAAATTACTGTTACCTCTCCTTCACCGTTGCTGTACAAGGACTAGTCTTGTTTCAGTTTTCACTTAGTTTACAGAATCAGCAAAGATATGCGCTCTCTGAGTGCTTTCCAGTTCCTTTTTTTTTAATCTCCTTTCTTATCCTTTTTTTTTTCTTTGCCTGTGTTCATGTTTCTTCCTATCTATCTTAGTTCAAAAGATTTCACCGTCAGCTTTTCAGCGCCAATGCTCTCTGTACTACTCCGGTTTGTTTCTCCATCTTACATTCGGCCGGTAATGGTTTTGCATGTGATCCCTGGGGATCCACGTTATGAGTCGTGATGTCCAGCGGTTGTCTTCCATTCTTGCAACATGACCAGCCCTGAGCCGTAGAGATTCAGTCTTCGCTGATCAGCGTTTTTATATCTTCCTTGATCTATATGCAGAATCGACTTTGTTCCTTTAACTTTCTTGCTTTTTATTCTTTCAATCATTCTTCTGTCATTTTCCTGTTTTTAGATGTGTCCATGAATACCAATAAGAGGCTTTTCGGTCGCTGTCACGTTGAACAATAGAAATAGGAAAGAACAAAGAGATATGATGCCATTAAAGGCATAGCATCAGCAGAATCCAACTGCTATGATATCATAATACAATGAATGATTTCAGAACTTGTTTATCTTTCAAAAAGAGTAAAAATGGCCAAAAAACGCCAAATATGGCTAATTATGATCTTTATTGAAATATAATTATGCTCTATTATGGTATATTTCCATATCATAATTTTCGACAAATATGAGAATCAATTGACTCAAGGATAGACTACTTGCTTTTCTTCCTCCTCCTCACCTTGCTCCGGCTTCTACTACCACGGATGGTGGACGTATTGTTGAACTTGTGGTTCTTGTATTCTATTTCGTTCTATTTACGTTATCATTTTCTTGTTTTTAGAAAAAAAGAGGCGTAAATCGAATAAGTACTCGAGTATTCGCAGATTTCATTCTTTCTTCATTTCTGGTCCGTTTGTTTTCTTTCATTTTCATTCAGGTCATTTCTTTTTCTGTCTTTCATCTCACCGCGTTTTCATTCACTGAATTACTACCTTTTTTTTTTTTTCATTTTGCTGTATTTTCATTCACTATTTCCATTTTTTTTCTTTCTGGCATTATACTATATTTTCTTCCTATCTATTTTTCTCTCTTTCTTTTTTAGTGCATCTTCGTTCACTAATTTCTCTTTCTTATTTTTATCTTATTTTGTTGTATTTTCATTCACTATTTTCATTTTTTTCCTTTCTGGTATTTTACGATATTTTCTGCTTCTCCTTTTCTCTCTCTCTCTTTTTTTTACTGTATTTTTGTTCTCTGATTTTTCTTTCTTATTCTTATTTTATTTTTTTGTATTTTCATTCACTATTTTCATTTTTTCTGTATATTATTTAACTACATTTTTTTGCACTTTTTCTCTCTCATTCTATTCTTTACTGCACTTTTATTCACTGATCTTCTTTTTTTCTTCTTATTCCTTCTTAGTGTATTTTCGTTCGTTCTCTATTCCTAACCCTTCTGATATTTTCTTCATTTTCTCTTGTACTCTTTCTCACTCATATGTTTTTTTGTTTTTTTTTTACTACATTTTCATTCATTAAATTTTTTTGTTTTTGTTTTATGGTGTTTTCATTCACTATTCCCCTATATCCTCGATCTGGTATTTTACTGCATTTCCTTCTGCACTTTTCTTCTTTTTTTTTTCACTGCATTTTCATTCACTACACTCATATTTCCTTCTTCTGGTATTTTACTGTATGTTATCTTTCTTTCGCTCTCCTTCTAACTCTTTCTTTTTTTTTATTTTACTATGTTTTCATTCACTACTTGTCCCTTTTTTTGCTTCGCTGTGTTCTCATTCACTTTCTAAAAATTTCCTTTCCTGATATTCTGTTGCATTTTTCTCGCCCTGTTTCTCACTCCTTCTTTTGCAGTCTTTCCATTCACTACTTCTTACTTCTTTTGCTTCACTGTGTTTTGATTCACTGCTTTTCTTTCTTCTCCTCCTTTTATTTTGCTTAACGTAAATTCTTTCCATGTCTTCTTCCTTTCTTATGCGACACGAGGGGTAAAATCTTCGAACGGATGCTCTCTGACCCACCGTACTGAGCATGCCCGAAGTCACCTTAGGTCGACCAAGCCGCCACCTTCATCATCATCATCATCATCGTCATCATCATCAGTCTTTCAACGTCTATCGTTGGCCATAGACCATCCCCAGGATTCGCCACACTTCTTTATCATAGGCGTTGCGGAGCCAGTACTTTCTGAATTTGTCTAGCTCGTCTCTCTATCTGATATTCTGCCGGCCTCAGTTCCGCATGTGATCTCGTGGGATCCATGTCGTGAGTCGCAACGTCCATTCGTGCAACATGGCCAACCCACTGCCATTTGAGCTTTTTGATGGATTCTGTGATGTCCTTGACTCCTGTCTTTTTCCCGGATGAACTGTGCTGTCTTGTGGTCTCTCCATATGAAGCCCAGCATAATTCTTTCATGTGCACGTTGCATGGTTCTCAATTTGCAGATCTGTCTCTTGGTTAGGTTCCATGTTTCAGCTCCGTAGGAGACTATCGAGAGGAAGCATTGCTTATACACCCTGTATACGAGCAGCTTATACACTGTCTTAACCATAAATCAGTTTTGTAGCATATTTCGGCGTCATTTAAGAGCCGAGCTCCTCGAAATCTTGGGGTTGGGGGATTTCACCCCATTCCAAAGTGTGTGTAAATGAGCCTAGGGTGTTTGTTTAAATTGCTACGTTCCTTACTGACTTATTCTCCTTAATTGATTCGACCGGACGGAATAGAGTTGAGCAGGAAATTTGGAGGCAGGGATAAAAAGTAGGATAGTTTTGTTATTTTGTTTTATTACTCGTATGAATCTTCAGTATTGGTGGTAGAGAGGGTTAACGTTGAACGTTTTGATACAGGGGAATTGCTTTGAAAAAATAGGTTGAGAACTTATACGCTGGAGGATATTGAAAATAATGTAGGATAGAGAATGCAACCTTGCTTCACGCTGTTATCAATTGGGATTTGTGAAGTCGCAGTCGTATCCGACTTAGTAAGCTGAGTCTCAGAGGATTGGATAAGTTTGTTTTGGCGGGTAACCAAGTTCATCCAAGATCTCCCAAAGACCTAGTCTACTAAAGGCCGTGACTGCCTTTGTTTACTCAACAAAAGTAAAGCACAGCCTTTTATTCAGTTCTTGACACTTTTAGTTTGATTAGTTTAAAATTTACAATAGCTCTCAGGGAGTTGATCCGTGGCAACAGTTTACACAAGTCCGTTCAGTAGAATCCTTGCAAGGATTTTGCCAGCAATTGGATGCTGTGATACCTAAGTAGATATAACAGTCCAACTTTCCAAAGAAGTTGGATAGAGTTCACATATTTAGTCACGTTTGTTCTTTTTTCCAGACAATTTCTCAAAAAGTCCTCAACAAAATGATCATGATCATCATCATCATGATCATGATCATCATCATGATCATCATCATCATCATTCTTTTAACGTCCGTCGTTGGACGTAGACCTACCCAAGGATCTGCCATATTTCTCTATCATGGGCGTTGCAGAGCCAGTATTTTAAAAAATTTGTCTAATTCATCTCTCCATCTTGGTTTTTGTCGGTTTTGGTTATGCATGTGATCTCTGCAGATCCATGTTGTGAGTCGTGATGTTCATTGATCGTCTTTCATTTTCGCAACGTGACCAGCCCACTGCCATTTGAGTTTTCTAACGGATTCTATGGAATCACTGACCCCTGTTTTCTTTCTGATATATTGTGCTGTCTTGTGATCTCTCCATATGAGGTTGAGCATAATTCTCTAATGTGCAAAAGCATGCTTTTCAGTTCGTAGGTTTGTCTTTTGGTTAGGTTCCATGTTTCAGCTCTATAAGCGACTATCGGTAGGATGCATTGGTTGTATACTCTTCTTTTCATGATTATTTGGATCGTTTTGTTTTTGAAGGTTGAGCTCGCTTTGCCGAAAGCTTGCCATCCTAGTGTGATTCTTTGCTTGATTTCTTTTTCTTTTGTGGATTTCATAGGGATTTGCTGTCCTAAGTAGATGTAGTGGTCTACCTTCCCCAGTTTTGCATCTTCGATTTTGACAGTTAGGTCCTTATTCTTGATGTAATCGTTGCACATGATTTCTGTTTTACTGAAGATCAACTCTTTTGCTCAATTCGTTTAGTTCATCTAGCATTGGTTGAAGGTTGTAAAGGTTCTCTGCAAAAGCACGATGCTGTCTGAAAATCTAAGATTGCTCATGTAACAACTGATTAAATTTCTGAGTATATCCAGGATTTATTTGTCAACAAAGGATAAATTTCAGACTTCACAAATGAATGCCAAAAAAATAACGTCACCACGGTGACGTTTTCATTGTAAACGTATAAGAGACATTGTATGGGATCTATCTTTTTTTGTGTGACAATGCCATTGGCACGGGTATTTGCTCTCCAAGAGCTTTTTGGTATTTTTAGTCTTCTTGGATTTTGTGAACGATTATGGTTATTGCGTCTTTAGAGTTTTTATGCAGTTTACCAAACTTTCAATAGAAGGCAGGGAGTTCATAGATTCTTGCGCACAGAGCAGGGCCTCTACTTTATCAGATCTCTGGTGGGATGCCATAAAAGTTTTCGACCTGGCCCCTCTCCAGAAGATCGATTGCTATTTCAATTCTGCTTCAATTGTGTTAGTGTCTCATCCAGTTCTAGCCCTGCTGGTTGTTGCAGGTTGCTATCAATCGTAGTCTCTCTAGAACTATATATGAAAGTATCTATGCATGTGTGTACATATCATCGTTCTCTGCTTATACCCTCGTTGAAAATGTTGCAGGATTAGGTACCTGTGAGCCATTGTAAGTGAGACCCACTCATTCATTATTTGATTCGTGTTTTATTTCATTTCATTTCAAATTGATTTATTTAATTTTATTTTTCGACTTCTGTAATGATCACTCTCGATTAAAAATCCATTTCTTATTTTACCTCTGACCTGTTGTCTAGCCATTCTGTGCCGGTAGGTGCAAGATCCTTTTATGCAAAATTAAATTGGTATCCCCCCTCGCAGCAAAATCAAATTTTTTCTATGCAAAACAAATGCCCGATAAAAAGCGCTTTTTCATGAGAATATTTGGATGGTATCCTCGTGTATAAATTGCCCTACCTCTTTCGAATTCCAGCATGCTAAGAGAGTTCCAAAGGTGGAAAGAGGAATTGGTTGCTGGTCCCAAACCCAACGATAAAGTGGACTCTTACTAAGTCAAGACTGAAAAAGAATGAGGGGAATATGAACATACTAGTTATGCTTAAGTAGCTAAGAGACAAAAACTTCAGTTTTTAAGTAGGTGTTGAATGACAAACATTCTGGCACACTATTAGATGTTGCAAACACCCATATGCTTTCTCCTGGTGAGAATATACCCTGCGTACAAAGAGTTGGTGGATCTCTGAGGTTACTCCTGAACCAAATTAGTTCTAACCATTTCACACACACAAAAAAAAAACAACAAAAAACAAACATGACACTATAGCCAAATGAATTTACGGGGCAAAATGGGACACAAATTCAAGATTTGTGTGTCATAATCGGCAGGTGTTCCTTAGCCACCAGGAAGGACCCAGTCGTCGTCCTGTGACTGCTTGCCAAAACCCCGGCTAATGTACCCTTAATGGCTTTCAGGAGGGACACAGTCGTACCAAGCTACCGTTGGCAAAAATCACAGCTCATTCTCCACTAATTACAATCAGTTAGCCAGAACAAGAAGAGAAAATCGGCAAGAAAGGACAACAGGTTAGTAATGAATAGCTACTTCAAAAGGAAACCATCTGTGCAGTATAAGATGAAACGCATGCACAAAATATGGACAGAAAAATCTACCGGGGGGGGGGGTGTCAAGCCAGCGTCAGGCTGATCAAGAGAAACGAACTCTGGAAAAACAAATGGCGCACAGAAACAGAACTAAAAGCGATCTGCAATGAAATAGAAGAAGAAAGAAAGTGGTTCAACCCAAGAGGAACCTGTAAACACAATCAACATAATAAATGACAAAATTGAAAGAAACCCAAACAAAAAGAAAATCCCTGAAGAAGAGTATACACTAGAGAGACGCTGACACCTCAACAGAGGAGGAGAAAGCTCAGATACTAATTTGGAAAGAAATTATGCAAAAAGGAAAAAACGACACCGCCAACTCCTAGAGACAAAGACAGGAAGAAACTTAAAAAAACAACCAAGCAGGTCAACTGCCTCCTACAGCATATATAAACAAACAGCCTACCAGAGCTCAACAACCTAATCTACGTAGCTCTCGACAACACAAGGAAGAACTCTGAATACTAATATGAAGGAAAACACCAACTAGGAAACAAGATTAGAAAGACAAATCTCTCATCCCAAGAGAGATGAAGTACAATTGAGAAATACACCATACATGAATAGACCACGTGTTAGACTGCGGGACAAATACAAAGACAAAAAAAAGTATCTCCGTGGCAGTAGAAGAGATACACCAGAGGAGACTATCCAAAGAGGTAAGACTGGAAAGATGCTGGTTAAGAACTGCCCAAAACACACAGACAACAGCACATTTCAAAACAATAAGAGAAAGTTTTGGTATGATCTGAATGATGAGAGAAGACAGAATATAAAGCCGGGTGCAACAGAGACAAAAAACTACTGGAATGAAATATGAGGGACACCTGAAAATACACATAACGTAGCCCCATGACGGTTAGAAAAGACAATTCAAGGACATAGACAAGGAACAAATAGTATGAAATGATACCACACTGAAGCACACTCTCAGGAAAATAACCAACTTGAAAGTGCCCGGACCTAATGGGATCCACGGATATTGGTAAAAGAAAATCACCACACAACATGACAGGCTCACCCAATAACTCCAAAGTTGACTAAATGAAAAGGAAGTCCCAGAATAGATCACCAGATAGGCGAAAGAGATGTTGGCTGAAGACCTGAGGAGACTTATTGTCACTCAGCCTTCAGCAAAGACCACTGGGCAACCGGTGTGAAACTGTAAACCGCAGTATTACTGTGGCTCAATGAGAATTATTGAAAGGAGGGCTGGAGACTTGAGGAGACTTGCTGTCACTCAGACTCTAGCGGTTACCATCGGGCAACTGGTGTGAGATTGCAAATAATAATAATAAGGACTGCAACGAATTGTAGCCCCGACATGATAGGTGAAAGAGAGAGGAGACGTTAGCTGAAAACCCGAGGAGATGTATTGTCACTCAGCCTTCAGCAAAGACCACTGGGCACCCGATGTGAAACTGTAAATCGCAGTATTACTGCGACCTATGAGTACTATGAGAGAGGAGGGCCGGAGACTTGAGGAGACTTGCTGTCACTCAAACTCCAGCGGTTACCACCAGGCAACTGGTGTGAGATTCCCAATAATAATAACAATAATGATAATTATAATAACAATATCATTACTATAATCATCATTATTATTATAATCATCATCATCATCATCATCATTATTATTATCATTATTGCCAGTATTATCATTATTGTTATTATTATCATTACTATTATTACTATTATCATTAAGATGTTAAAAATATTTCAGCTGATTTTTCACAGTGAATTGCATAAACGGATAACAGAAATGGCGTTGTAGTAAGAATACAAAAGGAACTTTTGTCTCACAGACAACTATTAATTGGAACACCCTAGTGAATTCTGACTCAAATATACTGGAAACAAGTAATCTGTCAGAGCAAATCTAATAAAACAAACAAGGAATGAAATAATGACAGAATAAGCGACGGAAAGAACGAAAAAAAAAAAAGATTGAAACTCTGGGAAGGAAAAAAAAAAAGGAGAAACGAAAGATTTAATCTTTCGTTTTCCATACTTAAGAAAAAAAAAGCGATAAATATAATGAATGAAAAAGAAAAAACGGGAGGAAAAAAAATAAAAAAAGAATGAAAGATGGAGGCAAAAAACAAAACAAAACAAAAACAAAGACAGGAAGAAGGCGAGACGAGTTGAAAAAAAGAAAAAAAGGAAAAAGGACGAAAAAAAATATGAGATGAACGAACGCCCACGATACAAAACGAATCCAAGAATTAACCAAGAAAAAGCAACGCTAAACAAAAGTGCCTAAGCTTCATGGACAGATTCACTGCGTAACCATCTATCCACTAAACAACATCATCATCATCATCTTCATCGTCATCATCATCAGTCTCTTAACGTCCGTCGTTGGACATAGACCTTCACCAGGATTTGCCACACTTCTCTATCATGGGCGTCACGGAGCCAGTACTTCCTGAACATGTCTAGCTCGT
>OY735224.1:33673183-33680683 GCA_963457665.1 Thysanoteuthis rhombus
TGAGAAACGATATTATGAAGGAAGAAGGGAATAAAATTGAAAAAAGAGAAAAGTAAAAGCAAAAAAAAAAAAAAAGGAAAAGAAGACAGAAACGGGTTCAGTTAGTCTCTCAATAGAAACTGTTACGTGGCCAACGTCTTTTGGAAGCATGCCGAGTTGGGGGAGATCAATCGAAAAATTAGAATAAGGGGAGATAAGTCAATGAGTTATTTGTCTCGTCTTTTGTTTGATCACTAAAAAAATTAAATTTTTCAAGTGGGCACTAACCAGTGACCAATTTAGTATGGACTGTCATTGGAAATTGAACCCCCATAAAAACCTATTCAGGAATGATCCCCCCCCCCCGCAAAAAAACAAGAAAAACTTATTCTTAGGTATAGCAAAGCGTAGTTGTTGAAATTGCCAGCTGTCAAGCTCTTTTGGTACAACTTGGATGCGTGATACATACCTATCTACAAACATACATACTCAGCAAGCTTGAACAACTTAAAAACTGGAGAAACCTATTTTGACAGTTGAAAGTTGACAGTTTCTGATTGAATGAATGAGAAAAGAAGAAGAAAGTCTGGAGAGGAAGAAAAGAGCAGCACAGTTGTGGAATGGAAATGTCGTTCAGTAACAGAAAAAAATCAAGCCTTTGATCATAAGTATTTGAAACCGTCAACCAAGACTGCCAACACAGATTTCTTCAGTCTTTAAGTGAGACTGGCTGCCTAGTTATTAGTGTATGTATTCTGGACCGCAACACTAGTGCTAGAAAGCTGAAATTTCAAACATGCACTGTGTCAGAACACTAAAAAACCAAAAACAGTTCTTCTGTTGTTTGTGATATTAACCTCCAAAATAGGTTTCCAAAAAGAGGTTGAATTTACAATGCAAATTTGTGCTAGATTGGTCAATAAAACTGTCTGCGTTCACGCTTTTTTTAAATGAAAATTAAACGTTTTGTTTGGTGATCACGGCCCAACTAAAGGCGAGAGAAGTAATCTGTCCATAGATCTCCTGTTTTTCATTTTTTTGAATTGATCACCCCGAACACGATATGCAGCCAAACTATATGTTTCAGTGGGGTAGCAAACCAGACCTGTCTGAAACTGACTCAATAAGCAGGAGTAAATGAATGCGAAAGTGGTAAAATCAAACAACCAAAATATTTAAAACGCTATGAGCAAGGAAAATTTAATAAAAAGGAAGAGCGCAAAGATTGTATCAATAGAGAGATTCACGGGGGGCCCTCCCGGCCTGACCCCAGAAAAAATGGAGCTCGAATCAATCGATTGATGGACCAGAAAGAGATGACCATGCACAAAGCCTCAACACAGATCCCCAGGGTTGACACCGACCGACTTTATGTAAGAAGACAGAAAGGACGAAGATAGACCTATCGACATCGAGGACATTGTCCAAATCACTAAACTGACATTTATAAAATGGCTACAACGGTGCTTTAGAAAAATCATATAAAATCATATTGTAAAATATAAAGTCAGAATATCATCATCATCATCATCATCATCATCATCATCATCATCATCATCATCATCATCACTCTTTCAACCTCTGTCGTTGGACATAGACCTTTCCAAGGATGCGCCACATTTCTCTATCGTGGGCGTTGCAGAGCCAATATTGTGTAGACTCGTCTAGTTCATCTCTCCATCTTCTTTTCTGTTGGCCTCGGTTTAGCATGTGGTCTCCGGGGATCTATGTCGCGATTTGTGATGTCTACCGGTTGTCTTTCATTCTCGCAACATGACCAGCCCATTGCCGTTCGAGTTTTGTAATAGATTCTGTGATGTCTCTGACCCCCGTTTTCTTTCTGATAGATACTGCTTTATTGTGATATCTCCGTTTGAGGTTGAGCATGATTCTCTCATGCGCAAGCTTGGGTGAATTGCAGAAAGGATTTGAAGAAAAGAAGAGGAAAAAAAAAGCAAGAACCATAAGTTCAAAAATTCGTCCACCATCTTTACGTCTATATCAGCAATTACCGAAAGGATTCAAAGCGAAGAGGTAGTGGCATTATTGGTTGTGATGATAGCAGCAAGAGGAGGAGGGAGAGGAATGTCGCAACAGTTCACCTGAAAATCTGGTAAGTAAGTTTAAATTGAAGTTATTTTACATTTTTTATCAATAATTTGATCTGGAGGATTGATGTATGGTCATTTTATTTGATAGATGAGTTTTAAATGAGGATTATGTGATATTTTCAGCTATAAAATTTGATTGGAAATTTTAGCCAATTTTAGCTATCTTTGGAAACAGTTTCAGCTATTGAAACACACGATATTTGGCAAAACTATGAAAAAAAAAACCAAAAACGCTAGATACATCATTTATTTGGCGGAATAAATGTTCTATCAATGATGCCAAACATTCCTATCCTTCCTCTGTCTGATGTTCACATTAACAGAACTGGCCGATCAACCGACCGTAAAGCGTCTAATGGAGATGTGCAGACACAGCTAAAAAGTGAAATATAAAACGACAGGAAAGAAAAAACTGAAAGAAGCAAGAGCAACAGTCGCTGACAAGAGAAAGCAGAGATACGAAGAGAACAATTGTAAAGAGAATAGAAAAATAGAAAATCTGACAATTATTTGTTAAAATTCAGTCGGTCTGTCTATGTGTCAGTGCTCACCAACAACAAAAACTACTTGACATCATCATCATCATCATCATCATCATCATCAGCAGCAGCAGCAGCAGTCTTCCAACGTCCTTCGTTAGACATACACTTTCCCCTGGATTCGCCACACTTCTCTATTATGGGCGTCGTGGAGCCAGTACTTTATAAATTTGTCCTGCTCGTCTCTCCATCTAATACTCTGCTGGCCTCGTTTGAGCATGTGATCTCCGGGGATCCATGTTGCAAGTTGCTACGTCCATCGGTTGTCCACCATTCATGCAACATAAATCCACGAAATTTTTTAGTGGGTACGGATTTGATCCCCGGGGAATGATTCTTTTTTAAATTTGTTTTCACCCCCATCCAGAGAAGAGGGTTTCAAATCAGTCTACGTGGATCTATTTACATGATTATTCATCAATGGTAAAGATACTATTTGATGACATTATAAAAGAATATTTCTTTTTTCACAGCTCAACTCTTGGAGATAAAAATGTTTTTTTTATTTAGAAACAAGCAACAATGTTCTTTTGAGATATCTCATATCACGAATTTTATTGGTTGTACATAGATTTTATGGATAGTGGTGTTTTCATTAGTGCATGTTCTGATGTAGCAAGATTGGGAAGATTTTTCCGAGACACAAAATTCGGGGATCAAAGTTGATGTTGATCAGATGGAAGGAACTTTCATTTTCATTCTTAGGGGTCAAAATCTATAAGGGACTCTCATTTCTCACTGTCTTCATCTTTCTTTTTTTTCTATTGGAAATTTTTTCACCTTTAGGGATCGAAAAGTAAAGAGAGAGAAATCAGGAGAAAGAGAAAGAAAAAGAGTGGAAGAAAGAAAGGAAGAAGAAAGAAAGAAATGGAGGGAGAAAGAAAGAAAGAAAGAAAGAGAAAACAAAAACTGAGAGAAACGGGAGGCAAGGGCGTTAGATAAAAAGAAAGGGAGAGAGAGAAGAAGACAGGGAGAGGGAAAGAAAAGGAGAGAGAAAAAGATGGAGATTGAGGGAGAAAGGCAGAGATACACACGCACACATACACAAAGATGTAGACGGTTTATATTTCTAACACCATCAATGATTCAAATGGTGTCACTGGTAATGATAAATATGAATCAACTATTTTTACAATGCTGAGTTCCGTTGACCAGTCACGAGAGAGAATCATTCCATTCAATATAGAATGTATTACTAAACAATTTTTACTATCACTATTTTCTACTTATATCTGTCAGGATAAGAATAGTGGCCATATAGCAGTTTTGGCCATATAGCTACGATGCAAACTCCATTGTCACAAACAACCGTTTCAAAAAATTTTATCGAAACAGACTGAGAACTTCCAGACATATTGTGTGAACAGACCAACAGATGGAAACGGTTGAATGCATATACTTCTCCAATTTTGGAGGGCAGAGGTGAAAATCAAACAAGAATGGTTAGTCTCTCAGTTGAAACTGTCTTGTTACCACCGTCTTTAACAACATACAATGTTGAGGTAACCAATTAAAAATTAAAGGATAATGTGATCAATGACTGAAGTACATCTCTCTTCGTTGGACGATGGGACCTATAAAAAGGGTTTTTCAAAAAGCAAATGTGAACAGAAACACGTAAAAACTGAGGCGCCGATTTGGTATGGATTCTAAATTCAGAGATGCAGTTCTTATGCATGTTATACGCCTTGATATATAAATGAACAACAGTAGAAGCAAAATTTGAATTTGTGTATTAGAAATTCTATCGAAGAATAAATAAAGTTATTTGAGAAATCACCGGCGTTTCCCACTGGGATATATCTAAGAACAGAGTCTTCAAAAACATCTAGAAAGATCTAGAATCAAAAGAATGTAGATCTTATTATAAAACATACCAAAAAAAAAAACCACCAAAAAACTCAAAAGATCCACAGGGTCTGGAGAAAAGACGTTCAAGAAAGATTTTAGTGGATTACTCGTGCCAATCTTCGAGCATATTGACAAAAAAATATGAGCGGTAGCGCTGGAACACATTTCATCATCATCATCATCATCATCATCATCATCATCATCATCATCATCATCCTTTCAACGTCCGTCGTTGGACATAGACCTTCCCCAGGATTCGCCACACTTCTTCATTATGGGTATCACAGAGCCTGTATTTTCCGAATTTGTCTACTTCAACTCTCCATCTAATATTTTGACGGCCTCGGTTGAGCATGTTATTTTGAGGGATCCATGTCGTGAGTCGCGATGTCCATCGGTTGTCCACCATTGGTGCAAAGTGGCCAGCCCACTGCCATTTGAGCTTTTTAATGGATTCTATGATGTCCCTGACTCTTATCTCTTCCCAGATGTACTGTGCTGTCTTAAGAGATAGATCTGCACATTGAAAACTATGCAACGTGCACATGAAAAAAAAACGGAAAACATATACATATAAATAAATACGGTAACACAGGCACATATGAGAAAGGGGAGAGAACTCTTCACCAATTTTGGTGGCTACGTTGATTAGATAGCCAGCCAGTGATCCAGGTAACAAGAAAAACCCATGTTGATAGTTATGGTGAGAGTTCTTAACGATTGCAACAAAGAAAATCGATAGATTGGCAGGAAAAACACTAAAATTATGATTATCGAGGATACGACGAATGGAGAATTTCGACTGAAGAGAATGAAAGGTGAAATAGTAAAGAAAGGAGGATTTGATACAGGGGTAGAGTAAAAAAAGAATGAGAAATAAAAATATTTGGACAATGGAATTTCTTGTAGTTTTTATCAGGGTTAGATTTAGTAAAGAGGATTTCAGCTTATCGATATAAGACTATGCACCAAGAGAGATATATGTATATATATATATATATATATATATATATATATATATATATATATATATATATATATATATATATATATATATATATATATATATATATATGATATGCAGTTTTTTTTAGGGAAAAAGCTCGATATCTTTTTATAGATATTTGGTTATGTAAGACTCACGTTTCCAGCAAAACTTCGTTCTGGTAGGAAAAAATATCTTTTGTTACAGATTTAAGGATTGAATTAAAACAAAAGAAGTTATATGGAAAATGAAATATTGAAAAATTGAATGAATGATATGAATGAAAATAAAGTCTGCTTTGTTTTACTCGGGGTATGCCTTCCAAGCAGTAGAGGCAACGTAAACAAAATCAGTTATATAAGCATGTTATTATAAGTTTTTACAAGTAAGTATATACATATATATATATATATATATATATATATATATATATATATATATATATATATATATATATATATATATATATATATATATATATATATATGTATGTTAATGAAAGTGACAATTGGAATGTGGAAAAAAAGAAAGTAGGTGTCACATCTCAATTTTTTAAAATTATTTCGTCGGAATGTTTCGATAGATTTTGACGTTTGCTAACCATCTCTTCCCGAGAATATATTTGCAGTAGTTCAGAGAAAATTTTGCTGTTTACATGTTTGAAGCCAAGAACAGAAATAGGGACATTTTTGTGTAGATTGGTTGTTTAGTAGGTGCAGAAAGGGAGGTGTTTGTATCTGCAGAGGATATATATATATATATAGTCTGAGTTAGGTGCTATTCCTATATATGTAGGTATCCATAATTTTTTTATGAAACCCGAGGTAGTATAAGTATTAATTATACTTATCGTTTTCATGATAATTTTGTTTCATGTCTTTCAATCGACACGTGGACTTGTATTTGACTATTTCATCATTATTTTTTTGCATTTCAGTTTCATTATCTCACTTTCACTCTTTACCTCTAGTATATTCTTTCCCGAGTTACTTCCCTTGCATTCATTTTTTGAGTAATAATATCAGATATTTTCCCTTTTTTTTTTCCTTCAAAATCGACAGGGCAATGTCTTGTGACATACCTTGCTAATGGCAGCTTCGTAAAAAGGCCAGTTGTCGAGTAAATCACTCTTCAAACACACACGCACGGACAGCAGTATCTTCGAATGTAGTTTGATGGTAGACGAAGAAAAAATTTCAAAAGTGCGGGTCTGGTTCGTCACTAAATAGTAACCGTCACGCAACGAACGTTGTTTGGCTGCGTGCAGTGTTGGCGGGAGGATTATCAATTGGACAGGGGACTGATTGATGGATAAGTTATTTCTCTCGTCTTTCATTTGGCCATGGTCATTCAGCAGCTTGAAATCTCATTGACAAACATGGACATAAATTGACGGAAAAATTAGCATGAACACACATTCTTGAATGACCCCAAAGAACTTTTCAGGTCCAGAATTCAAAATTCTTGAGATAAGAAGTGAATGTTTGAAACTTTAGCTCTCTAGCTCAATTGGGGTAGCTTGTACGCATACATAGACAACCAGCCGGCCAGCCAGCCAGCTAGCCAGCCTGCCTAGATGATAAGTGAATTAGTAGATTCTCTCACATTCTGTTGGACTGTGATCCCTAACACTAAAACGACTGTATATTAAAGAAAAATGAATAAACGTGAACAAAATAAGGGATTGATTTAGCATGAACTCACATTGCAAAATGACCCCCCCCTGAAAACCTACTTGAGGGGTGAATCGAAAAAATTGTCTTTCGAAGACATAATAAGAAGCAAATGTTTAACTTCTAAGCCCACCATTGTGGTAGCCAGTACGCGTTACACATAGATCACTGGGAAGGAAGTTACCCCCTCTCCCGGTCTGATTTGAGAACAGGAGGAACCTGCGTTAACATATATATATATATATATATATATATATATATATATATATATATATATATATATATATATATATGTGTGTGTGTGTGTGTGTGTGTGTGTGTGTATGTTATTATATATCATATATATATGTGCTATTATATAT
>OY735224.1:33685683-33738183 GCA_963457665.1 Thysanoteuthis rhombus
CATAGGTCCTTCATTTGCTCAGATGGTGTAATGGTTAGCACGTCTGCCCCCACTAGCTGAGGGATCTGGTTTCGATTCCCGATGTGGGCGAAGAGAGAGGAAAACAGCTAATTGATATCACCCTACTCTGCTACGTTAGGGTGGAAAAAATTCGGGGAATAAAGTCGTCCCCGCCCCTGTTCGAAAACGATGGTAGCAAACGAAATAAAAGCCATTCGGTCGTCTCTATCTCCGACTTCCAGCGCAGTACAAGTATTTGACTTGGACTGACTTCCGTCGACTAGCGTTGGTGCAGGTCCATTGACGTGGTCTGTTCGCGTGATACGTACACTCATAGCCAGCCAGACAAACCCACTTAGAGAACTGACGAAAACTACGTAGACAGTTTTGGTTGACGGTGCATTTTCATGTACGAAAGGAGATCGATAATTATAGATAGATCAGTAGAATTGTACGGAGCGTTAGTCTAAGATCGATCAATGAATTTGTAAATTAGAAGAGAAAGGGGGAGGGAGAGGGCAAACAAATTATTGGAAACTGAGTTTGACGCAAAGTCAGACTGATAAATGAACGAATATATACAGTTATCTGTATACACGCACGCTCATACAAACTGATGCGCACGCACACACACGCACACACAAACACACACACATATATATATGTATTTATTTATTTGTATATATATATATATATATATGGATTGATAGGTAAAGAGAGAAAGGGAGAGATAGATAGATGTCTGGCGGATAGAAAGACAGTGATGAAACATATTAAACATTTAAATCAGCATTACACACTCACATACACACATATTATATACATATATATATATACATATATATATATATATATATATATATATATAGTCCTTAAAATTTGGCACGTTTAACGATGGAAAAGAAATTTCCTTTTATGTACAAACAAAGATAGATAGATAGATAAATAAATTGATATATATATATATATATATATATATATATATATATATATATATAAAATTGTGTATGTGTGTGTAAATAGACTGATAAATGGATAGATAGGAATGGGCTGAGATATATAGATAGATAGATCGATATAATTATAAGTTGCATTTTATTGTAAAGAAACTTTTTTTAAATTCTATATGATACATAGCGATTCATAACTACTTCAGACCAAATATGTCCGTTTCTCAAATACATAACAGTTGTGTTCAAAGACATGTATAGACCGAGAAGAAACAAGACGAGAAATTGGTTTGAAAGTATTTATTTGGCCTTTGCATTACTGCCAGCTATTTAGGTGAATTATAACAGCATTGCAAGCAGGTTCGATTCCTACAGCAGCCCCATCTTCTTTGATTGTTTATTCTATCTATGCTATCTAAATTGAGTGATATATTGACCGTAAAACGACGGGAGATCATTTCTAATAAGTTTCTATATATCATAGCGCAATTTATAATTAATTCCGTCGGACTAAATATGTCCCTTCCTTAGATAGACAGACAGATATGAACAGGTTGGGGTAGATTGATAGATACGGACAGGCTGGAGTAAATATAAACAGCTTTCACTCAGGGCTTTATTTTTCTTGCAATAGTCTGCAATGGGATCATATTTCAAGCTGTCAGTAAAAAAAGACGAAGTGAGCTCGTATGAACTTTGTTGCTTTTATTTCTGTTCTCATGATTAAATGAAGATGCAACCTCGTTAGTTGTTGAAAGGTTTTCCCCCGACTTTAGTATTGATTCTGTTTAAATTATTCATTAAAGATCTTTTAAATTGGAATCGGTGGTGCAAATATGCACTTCTGATGTTTTCCAGTTCGAAATAGATATCTCATTGATTTTTCTTTCAATCATTGGTGGATGGTCGGTGATCAGAGCTCCCTGAGATTGCTTTTCCTTTTGGTGCCGGGGAATATCGATTAACATTTATCGGTTTTAGATTTCGAAAAAGTCAGTCAGCAAGTGCATTGTTAGGATACGTCAAACCAAGGCTGTCAACATTGTTTTCTTCCGTATTTAAGTTGGTCTTGGTGACTGGATGGATGGCTAAATAGGTATCATGCATACCAGGCTACGCCAATGGAGCTAGCGGATTGAAAATTCAAATATTTGCTTCTTATTACGTCACAAAAAAAAATGTTTTTTTTTTTTGGTTTCTTTTTAATTCTTTATCTAAGTAAGTTTATGCCTAATTGGTTTCTTAGTTTGTCTACGGCTGCATTCACTTTTGTCTTTGGAAAACTCTTCGTGAATACTGCCTAACAAAAGGCTGGAAGAAAGGGTCTGGGCTGGTTTAGGATATTCCAGGCTGTTTACTAATCGTGGCCTTACAAAAGGCAAGAGATATAAGTTATCCTTTGGCCAGCCCTTTTTTTTCACCGATTTTTTCGTTGATCACCGACATGCCTACAAAAGACGATGGTCACTTGGCAGTTCCTATTTAATGACTACACAGACCTGTCCTTTTTTTTTTGTTGATATTGATTAGATATTTACTTTATACTTGTCTGTCTGCGGATGCATTGTTTTTTTTTTCGATTTATTTGATAGTATAATTATCCTTTTGTAGTCGGGTCTCTCCATTTTTCTTTATTTCCCCTTTTCCTTTCATTTTGTCTTCATTGATCAACTTTTTCATTTATTTATCTAATTTATCAAATGCATTCACACTCAATCAGAATCTCTGTCAGTCCCCTGTCAATTGACGTCACCAAAGAAAAGTCATATATTCTTTTTTGTGTGCATCTCTATAACTTGCTTTGTCGGTCCCCAGTCACCTAATATAGTATGATAGAGGAGTAATAACAGAATGCTGGGAAATTACGCCATCAACGTTCACAAATATTTGATCATAGATTTAAATTGTTTGTTTGTTTTTCTATATAATTCATATGATCTACTAGAACACACCAGTCAAAAATGAAGGGGATATTTATGTATTGATTGGCTCAAAGGAGCCCAAAGCTATTTTATAAGGCAATTTTTTTTTTGTAATCAAAGTATCCTAATTTTAAGTTTTTTCGAGTCTCATCTCATCTTGAGCTGTTTTGATGTGTGATCAGACTTAAGGGTTTCTTTGGCGTAATCTTATTGTTTCTTCATAATAGGAAAATAAATCAACCTAATTCGAACGCAAAAAAATGACCCCCCCCAGAAAAAGACTGCTCAAAAGCTCATTATATGATTTATAGTTTCCCTTCCGAGCTACCCCTTTATCTTCGGTTTTTCTTTCAGTTGTCTCCCTTATTCGCAGCTCCCCTTTCAGTGGAATATAGTTTCTTGTCTATTGGACATTACAAGATAAAATGATATAGTTTTATTGGCTTGAAAGACGAGGAACGATATTAAGAAAATTCAACAAAAACTCTCACAAAAATGATCATTGTAGGTCTCTTCAGTTTTCAAAAGTGGATGGATGACCCTATATTTACCAATTGAGCTCTAGGGCTGAAAATTTGAAAATTTACCTAACAATCTTTTGATAATTCCCCTATCAATCATGATTTCAATGTAGGGGTTCTTTTTGCAATAAAATTTTTTTTTCAAAAAAGTGGTCCCAAATTCGTGCCCGGCAATGTTCACGCTTGTTTTTCGAAAACTTGGACTTTTTTTCAGTGATCACTATCAAACAAAAGGTGAGTGAAGTAACTTATTCATTGAACACTCTTTTTCTCCATTTTTTAATTGAGCATCGTCAGCAAGACATGTTGCTCAAAGACAGTTTCTATTGACTGAGCAACTAAAGCGGTACTGTAATGTTACAGTAGGTTTTATGCGTTATTTGGTATAATTTGTTAGCTTTCTTGGAGGGTCAGTGAACGTTCGAAAATATTTTTCATACATTGATTATTTCTTCTCGTTACGCCATTTTGATTTACGAAACACCTTACTTTCGGAATGTTTGGGGAGGACTTAATTTTTTCAATTATACATTGATAGATGCAATAAATCATAACATAAGTATTCTGGGTTGAGGGGGAGAGAGAACGAACTTTGTTATGGATTTAAATTCAATTAGGTGAAATATTGATCTTGGGAGTGAATTTGATTTACGCAAGTGTAAAATCTAATTGGTAACATTATATTAGTTGTAAAAATACGTGTCTTGTATTTTTAGGATTCTCGAAATTGACTCAGGGGTGCTTAAAATAACAATATCAACTCCAAGATTTTACACATGAAAATATCATAATACCAAACGTATTAGTTTTGAGAAAAAAATGCGGCTTTTAACCATTAACTTCAGAGCAGTATATCCCAGCTTTGAGAAAAAGGTTATTGATCGGAATAAATGAATAGAATCGTTTCTAATTGGCAAATATGTGTTGATTCTGAAGGTTCTTTTGAGAATGTACATATTTCTACCAACTACAAACAAATCTATTTATTCTGGAAGCTCTGAATTATGGGGCCCTGGAATCATTGAATTGTCCGGTTGCCGTTTAAGCTATACCTTGAAGACTTTCCCATGCAGGTAGTGGTCAAAATACTTGAAAAAAATGTAAAAGTGGTAGTCGCTGAGCAAACGTGATGAGGTTTATTATAGTAGCCAAATTTTTTCATTGAGTTTCAAGTACTTTGACGATATCATCTCACCAAAGTTTTTGAGAAAATTGAGATTGAAAGTATAAGAATAATGACGATTTCTAGTGATAAATTCTCAGAAAAACTCGAGAATATTTGATTATCCAAAACATGTTTTTGATAATCGAACATTCATATTTCAGGCAAAAATGGTTGGATAACATATTTATGAAGCAATTATTGATTAATTCCCGTTCAACCCCCCTCCTCACTAGATATTTTCAACTCTAGTACAAAACACAATCAGCCAATTAGCATTGGAGTTTTTTAATCGATTCTATGATACCTCTGACTCCTATCTTTTACTGTAATGTACTGTGCTGTCTTGTGGTCCTTCCATGTGATGTTGAGCATGGATATCTTCTGTGTACCTCGCTTAGATCACGGTTTGAGGATCAAAGAGAAGCAAACAATCTTTCCTTGAGACAATTGATTACTTGTTGCATATTGTAAAATGGAAATATTCTTCATGTATTGTTTCCAATAGAAATTGTTAATGGCCAGTCTTGGGGTTAGTGGGTCATTTTTGTCGTTTTTTTTTTTTTTGAATACATAAATGCAGACCTTGGAAATTCTATCGTTACAGGATTGGTAGCCCGTGAAAATGATCGGGAGAGATTTCTTTCAATGACGGAAAACGTCTGCCTTCCTTTCAATATCTGTTGTTTGGCGTAACTGTGATTGACTGTTCAACCGACCGACCGAAAAGCATCTAATAGATACCGATGGACGTATCTAAGAATTACTGGAAAATGTATTGAATTTTGGTCGTGAGAGT
Source organism: Thysanoteuthis rhombus (assembly GCA_963457665.1). Classification (NCBI taxonomy): domain Eukaryota; kingdom Metazoa; phylum Mollusca; class Cephalopoda; order Oegopsida; family Thysanoteuthidae; genus Thysanoteuthis; species Thysanoteuthis major. The sequence goes on from OY735224.1 coordinate 33,691,038, forward strand.
CAGCAAACAAAGAAAAATATTGATATTGTCAATGAAGAATTTTCGCACATTTTTTTGAATAAAAAAAGAAATCAACCAATTGGAAAAAAATAACTAAATTTGGCACAGAGAAAGTATTCTATTTCTTTTTTTTTTGGCTGTGACGATAGTATGACAGTTCTATGAATGCAAAAAAGTTGTTTGTTCAGGTCAAATTTCAATCGGCTAATACTGTTCATACAAAAGAAAGGCCAGAGAGAGTTGGCGACGAAAGAATCATCATCATCATCATCATCATCATCATCATCATCATCAGTCTTTCGAAGTCCGTCGTTGGACATAGACTTTCCCCAGGATTTGCCACACTTCTCTATCATGGGCGTCGCGGGGCCAGTACTTCCTGAACTTGTCCAGCTCATCTCTCCATCTAATATTCTGCCAGCCTCGGTTGCGCATGTGATCTCGGGGGATCCATGTCGTGAGTTGTGATGTCCATCGGTTGTCTGCCTTTCTTGCAACATGGCCAGCCCACTGCCATTTGAGATTTTTAAGTGGATTCTATGATGCCCCTGACTCTTGTCTTTTCTCAGATGTACTGTGCTGTCTTGTGGTCTCTCCATGTTAGGCCCAGCATAATCTATGTGCACGTTGCATGGGTCTTAATTTACGGGTCTGTCTCTTGGTTAGATTCCATGTTTCGGCTCCATAAGTGACTATTGGGAGGATGCATCGGTTATACACCCTTCTTTTTAGGATTAATCGGATCTTTTTGTTTTCGAAGGTTGAGCTAGCTCTGCGAAAGGCTTGCCATCCTCGTGTGATTCTTTGCTTGATTTCTTCTTCTTTTGAGGGTCTCATAGAGATTCGTTGTGCTAGGTAGATGAAGTGGTCTACTTCCTCCAACATAATCCAATACTTTTTTTCAAATCAATTCTCGAAATAAAAAATGTAACATAAGATTAGACGTTCGTAATTCAAAAAGCTAAAACATTTTTGAACATCACATATTGTAAGCATAGACTGGAGTCATAAGACTTACGGGGAAGATTAATAGATTCACATGTCTTGTATACAAACAAAAAATGTAGCAAGGCTTTTGAAGAAAAAAAAATAACAGTCAATGTCTGCATTCTGAAAGTCTTTTGGAAAAATATTTGGACAGTTTTACATCCATACATTCTTTTTTTCTAATAAATCAGAAACAAAAAAGTTTTATGACAGAAACAAACGTTACTAAATACTATCAGAATTGTGTAAACATTGTTGCAGCTTTTTTATAGAGTCTGTTTTTTCTTGTTTCATTTTATTAAGGATAGTTTGTTTTTTTAAATGGATGATATGACGTAAAGTGACGTGAAAAAAATCACTTTTCTTCGCCGCTCTCTTTTTTTTCTTCCTCCCTTTCCTCGCAAACACTTTGAACCGTTTTTGGTTTGGATGAAATCTGACATTCACAGACCTGTTGACATTCGTAGATGGTAATAAGTAAGTAGAAAATGTATATCGCCTGAATAATAAGAAGTGAGACCAGGTGATTCCAGCTTACTTAAACTCTTTGCAGCCTGCTTTGGTATGATCTTCCGAAACCTATTCTGGGGAAAAAAGGAATCAGAATAGATGGTTAATGCTTACGCAACATTAGATGACATCGCCCTTTTAGCAGATTACCTTCAAGAACTCCATCTGATGCTAGACAAAATGAATAAAAAAAGCGAGAATGTTGTCCTTCACATTTCCTTCAGTAAAACAAAGGTCGTGTACGAGAAATATGTCAGAAATAAAACACCAGGTTCAGAATCGAAAACGCAAAACTGGTGAGAGTAAATCACCAGATGTACTTAGGACAACGGATCTCCATAAAATCCACAAAAGAAGAGGAAACCAAGCGACGAATCACTTTAGAAGACGAAGATCATGTGCAACAGCCAAATCGGAGATAGAAACACTAAGATCAAAATGGAGGACACAGAACTGGAGAAAGTAGATCACTACATTTACTTAGGACAACAAAACTCCGTGGGACCCTCAAAAGAAAAAGAAATCAAGCAAAGTATCACTCTCGGATGACAAGCCTTCGGTAGAGCAAGCTCAACCTTCAAGAACGAAAAAATTTCATTTGTCCTGAAAAAAATGGTATGCAACAGTCAACTATACAGCTGGAATATGGAACCCAACCAAGAGACTGGCCTTCAAACTGAGAACCATGCAACTTGCACATGGAAGAATCATGCTCAACCTGATATTGAGAGAGATCCCAAGACAGAAAAGCATATCACAGGATAACAGGAGACCGAGACATCATAGAATCTATTAGAAAACTCCAAAAGCAATGGGCATGCCATGTTGCAAGAATGACAGACAACCGATGGACATCACGACTTGGAACATGGATCCTCAGAAATCACATGCAAAACCGAGGCTGACGGAGTACAAGATGGCAGAACGAACTAGACAGGTTCAGAAGGTATTGGCTCCGCGACGTCCATGAGGTAGGGTCTAGCGAATCCTGGGACTAATGATTATGATTGAACAAAGATTACAAACTGCAGAGAAGTATAACGTTTTGGATTAGTTTATGAGTAGGATGCTATCTTAAAATCATCCAAGAACCCTACTCCTTATTTTGGAAAACGAGTAGATAAATAAATAGTAGGGAGAGGGAGTACATCACCAAAATTCGTGGATGTGAGGAAATAACCCGATAAAGTTCAACGGTGCATCAACTATTTATGGTACCAGCAGCAGGATGGAGATGGGAAAAAAAGCAAGTAGTTTTTTGATAAGCTGATTCTCATACTTGTAAAATGGAGATATAATGCGAATGATTTTTCTGGCCATTCTTACTTTAAAAAAAAACACAAAAATATGGACCATAGGCAATCTATTATCACAACAGTAGCTTTTGGTATGAAAAAATCGATTGGAATACATTTCTCTTAATGATATCAAACCTCTTCCTTCCTCCCTCCATTTTTTATTGTTTCTCTCATTTAATGTAGCTGGGAGTGACCGCCCGACCGATTGAAAAGCGTCTAATAGAGACGAGTGGACACATCTAAAAACTAAGGGAAGAACGTACAATGCTTGGATTTTCTAGACATGAAAAAATGAGCTGAGTTTGCAAACGGCATAGAAAAGGAAAAAATACCGATGATGTCAGCAGATAATTTTTGCGTTTGTTTGAAATAAAAGGAAGAAATCAACTGAATGACAAACAAAAATCTAAATTTTGTTCAGGAAAATAATTCTATCCGGTTTTTTCTCGATGGACGGATAGATAAACAAAGTATTTGTATTTGTGTGCAATTAGGTGCTTAAATACAGTGGGAGTGTGGTCATAAGAAACAATTTTTTAGTCTTGACGTACAAGTACTGAAATTAGTGGATAAGACAAGCATAACAATGTCCAAACATACATACACACACACACACATATACACACACACACAGGCACAAACACTTACATGCACACACACACACACAAATATACACGCACACACACGCACACACTTTCTCTTACTCTCTCTCTAAATACATGTATATATGTGTGTGTGTGTGTGTGTGTGTGTACAAAATTTACAAAAAAAGTGTTCGACATCTGTAATGGAAAATATGATTCGACAGTAAAACAGTCATCAAAATTACATTGTTCATATATATATATATATATATATATATATATGTATATGTATGTATGTATGTATGTATATAAATATATATATATACATATATATATATATATATTTATGTATATATATAAATAGTCTAAGAATGTTTCATTAGACATAAAGAAGTTTTACATTTTTTCAATATGTGTATATACAAATATACATTGTATATATATATATATATATATATATATATATATATATATATATATATAACTATGTATGGGTACACAACGAGAAAAACGTTTTGTTATCTCGACCATTTTTCGTTTTATCGGAGTTTAGCAATGAAAAACAAAAATATATCAAGGATTTATTTTAGGAATTTCGAACATTTTTGAAAGATGAGGCACTCTATATTTGTGAAACAAATACAAAATATGTAAAAAATCTGCACACACACATACATATATATATATATATATATATATATATATATATATATATATATATATAGATAGATAGATACACATATATATATAAACATGTGTGTATGTATATGTACTCTGCGTATATGCATATATATGTGTTTATATATATATATATGCATGCACATACATTAACACACTCATACACACACACACACACACACATATATATATATATATATATATTTGTTTCTGCATGTGTGTTTGATGGAAAGAGCAAGTGTTACATCTCAATTTTATATAAAGTAGACATCTTTTTATGCATTTTGACGGTTTCACTAACTTTTTCCAAAGGCTTGAATCAAATTTTCTTTCTGCCAACATAAAGTAAACAAATATTTGATATTCAACTTCGTAAGCAGTAAAGTAGCCATAGCTCTTACTTGGGAGCTTTTGGACTTGCAAAATAACTGATATCGTAAAACATTTCTTTGCAAAATTAGTATAAAGTGATTTTTCTCTTGAGAGCTTGCATGGATTTATTCATAAAGAAAATTAGTTTTCTGTCATCGACACTTGCGTTCTCGAAGGAAGAATTATTTTATAATTTGCTTTGTTCGTTCAAATGTCAGGTTGAAAGTTCCAATGAGAGTATAAGTTGCTCAGTTCTGGGTATATAATCCATTAGTCCCTTCTCAATAAACAACACTCCGCGTAGACAACGAAACAATTAACCAAATCAATGTATTGATTGAAAAAGCAACTTTGAACTATATATATATATATATATATATATATATATATATATATATATATATATATATACTTCATATACTTGTTTATTGGTCAGGTTTTGAATACCAAAGTTGGGCGTCGACTTGAACATTACGGTGCAAAGACAATGCAAAAAAAAAAATGAAATAATAAAATAAGAGCAAATGTTGTTTCTTTCAAAAAGCATACCAGAAATTAATGATTTCGTGACCATAATGAGAGGTAACTCATAAACAACATCGACTTATGTACGAATATATATACATATATATATATATATATATATATATATATATATATATATATATATATATATATACGTTGATTAAAGTGACAGTTGAAAAATAGGGAGAAAAACTCAAGAGAAAGCAAGTGTTACATCTCTTTTTATTCATTGTTCCGTGGGAATGTTTTGATCCATTTCTGTTGCGGAAGAAAAATATTTTCAGCGGTTCACAGAAGATTTCACTTTTTATATGTTTGATGCTGAGAAAAGAAAAGGGGGATATTTCTGCGTTGCTTGGTTGTATAATATGAGCGGGAGAGGAGGTGTCTGTGTAGGTGAGTGTAAAATTTTATTTGAAATGAGAAGGGTGTGTCCTCACTTCCTATTGACACTTTCATCCATTTTCTGTCATATCATTTTAAATCCACAATAAAGATTCACATATATATAAATATATATATATATATATATATATATATATATATATATATATATATATATATATATATAGTACAAATCAGGCTTGCAGTATAACAAAATATAATGAGCTAGTTTGTGTAGCGAATCCACAATCTACTATATATATATATATATATATATATATATATATATATATAGAGAGAGAGAGAGAGAGAGAGGGGGGATGAGAAAAGAAAATTTGCTGAGAAGAAATGGCAGCGCAATCCTAATACTCGTGGAAGGGTTTCTTATTAGGGATTTGTAACATACTAGAAATCATCTTTTTTTGTGGGGGTTGGGATTTGTAACACACCAGAAATCATCGTAAAACATCTGAAAACACGTAATCTATATACAGACTGGTATGTCCATCTTGGTACCGTTCTCTTGGACAGGTCCTTGAAAAGAAGATCATTATATATACCAAGGACAACAAATCAACAACAAAGAAGAAATCAAGCGACCAAACACTCTATGTTGGCAAGTTTTCGGTAAAGCGAGCCGAACCTACAAAAACAAGAACATCCTATAAGCCCCCAACTCAAAGGTATACAACCGATGCATTTTCCCGGTAGTCACCTGAAACAGCTAAAATATGGAACTCAACCCGAAATTGACCTTCAAAATGAAAACCACGTAACTCACACATGAGAAAATCATGCTCAGCATAACATTGAGACATCACAGGACAGCACGATGTATTGAAGAAAAAAAAAACAATTAGGAGCCCAAGATTCCATTGGGAAACACAAATGGTAATGGGCTGGCCATGTTGCAAGAATGTCACACAGCTGCTGGACATCAGTACTCACAATGCAGAATGAGATAATATGCAAGAGTGTAGCCGGCAAAATATAAGATGGTGTAACAACTTCAGAAAATGTTGTCCTCGCGACGCCCATGATAGAGAAGTCTTGTAAAAGATGGGGAATCATGCTGAAAGAATGATGATGATGATGATGATGATGATGATGATGATGATGAACAATATGTTCTTAATCGAGATTGTGACCGAAGCAGATCATACTAGGGAGTGACTTAGTGTACTAAAGTTGGACTGATTTTGTATCAGTTTTACATTTTGTCGGACATGAATCGCCCAGTCTCACAATATACATTTTTCTCTCTCTTAACAATCTGATAAGTATGTTATCTTGCGTTTTTTTCAATTACCTTTCTATTCCGTTATTCCCATTCCTAAATTCTCATTCCTATATTCACATTCCTCTATTCTGTTTCCCCTATTACCATTCCCTCGTCTCCATTCCTCGTCCGTCCACATTTCTCTATTACCATTCTTGTATTTATATCCCTTTTTTTTTCGAAATCTTCTATTCCCATGCCTCTATTCTCATTCCCTTATTCCCATTCTTCTATTCCCATTCCTCTATTCCCATTCCAATTCCTCTATTCATTGGATAAAGCCTTCCTTTGCTTCTAAAGGCTCTTACGTTGAATATTTTGGTGATAATGTAGTTCATATATCCCAAGTAGCATCCATCTTTTATCTATTATACTCCTCCGAAAATGGAATAGCATCCTTTTCCGGACTTATGGTTGAAATAGCAGAACCCATCGATCAAATCTTGAGAGGGTTTCCTTGCCTTTTAGCGGACGATATTAGGATGTTTCCTCAAAGGATAGTAAAAGTTAGGAACTGAGGTTTAAGTGTCAGCTCTTATCATATTAACCCTCAACTATCTTGACTTATCCAAAATTGATTTAGTCATTAAAGTGGAGAATCAACCCACGCTAATATGCAGTCAACCATGCAAAAGGATGTTAAAATGAATCTTGAAATGTAATGGATTCTTTTTTAGCTTGTTTTATATCTATATCTGTGTTTTTCAAGTGCACATGTAAATGCACGGATATATTAGGAGAGACGAGCTAGACATGTTCAGAAAGTGCTTGCTCCGCGATTCCCATGTTAGAAAAGTGTGGCAAATCCTGAGGAAGGTCTATGTCCAACGATGGACGCTAAAAGACTGATGATGATGAATGATGATGATCATCGCATACTGCCAATAGAAGTTGCTTACATGAAGGTGTCTTCTGAGTGACAAACTGGACCTGGGTTGATTTTGTATCCGTCTTTTTTTTCTTTTAGTTTTTAGAAGAATAACTTTCGTTGGATTATTTATCCATATAAAACATTTGTCGCTCAAGATCAACGCCATCAAAACTGATGATGATGATGATGATGATGATGATGATGATGATGATGATGGTGGTGGTGATGGTGGTGGTGATGATGATGGTGGTGGTGGTGATGATGATGGTGGTGGTGGTGATGATGATGGTGGTGGTGGTGATGATGATGATGACGACGATGAAATAAGCCTGTGCCTATCTGTAAGATAAATTTTCGTTAATACCTAAGACTTGTTGATTTAGCTCGATCAGTACGACAACCTCTCAGCAATCAGTTGGTCATGAATTGAAATCACGATCCCCGAATATGGATTATGCAAACAGGTTCAATCTTGTTTTTGTGGGAATTGCTCTTGGCGTTCTTACTACAAAAGGGGGAACAAAGTCAATACGGGATATTGTACTGGAGTTTGTCAATATTGAAAGGTTATGCAGTGCTCACTTTTTTCAGCGAAAGAAAATTACACCTACATAGACTTATCTGCCCTTGGCAGTGATCTACTTGCAATTCCTCGCACTGTTGTAAATCTCTGTAGAAATAGTAATTTCTTTGTCACTTCCTCTTTGACGTCACACAGAACTACCAATAAGATAACCGATCATTATCTTTATGGCATTTAAACTGTAGCGGGATAACTATTTCTCTCTCTGTGTTCTGACAACTTCGAGGAATAGACGCTCTTTTCTCTCTCTCTTTGGTTAGGATAGTTTATATGGTTTTTACACACACATCCTCACATATAAAAAGTAATACATTCTTCTCCCATCTCAAAAAACACATCTTATCTGAGTTGAGCACTCTCAGCATAGTTAGGTCGGACTATCCAAAGATAACATAATAGCGGCTATAATTTAGATGACCAAAACTGATGGACATTCTAAATACTCTATCATGTATTTAGTCATTGACATTCGTTTCCCTTCATTCTTCTTTCCTCCTCATCCTTAACGCAGTAGATCTCTCCAAACATATTTGTGTCGGCATAAAACTCCAGTCCTCATCTATTCTAATTAATTCATGAATTAAAACTTATTATTGTTGTTAATGTATTCGTTCGTTCTTTTTTCCGCGTTTGTTGAAAAACGAACTAACTGTGTACTAATCTTGTTTTAGTGCTTAAGCAGTGAACATGCTATTTACCAGAATTTATCTTCTTTAATCAATTCTGATAATCTATCATTTTGGGAGCTAATATAACTAGCACCCCAAAATTCATATACAAAAATCAGAAACATTTGATGGAAATTCAGTCGATTTCGAATTTACATAAGTATTTTAAACAAGCTTTTACAAATATATCACTCACTGCACTTACTGTATCTGGCCCATGCGAATCCAAATCGATTGGAGGCGCTTGTATGCATCTGATTGCGGATTATCCCCCTTGAAAAAAAACAAACAATAAATTTACCTAAGGCATTATTTGACTTGGACGTTCGTCCATAAGACTTTGCCAATTAACGTGACAGCACAAACTTCTGTCTGACTTCGGTGAACATAAATTATTCAACACCTCCCCTCTCTACCGGAATTGAATGACTGTAATCATCAAAGTTGGTGAACAGTTCAATCTTTTTTGTATGTGTGTCGCTTTGTGTGTTTGTTCATGAGATTTTTTGTTTTTCCAATCCAACATTCCTGGCTATACCGTTTTGTCTGCACACTTGAACATTCTGCATCATTAATCCATTTAATACCCATTAAAATCCAATTTTTATTTTTTGAAAATAGCCCAGTGGGGACTTCTTTGGTGCCTCATTTCGTAAGTTTCACAAGAATGTAGATATGTTGAGATGTTTTTCATCCTATTATTGAGGTTTCCGAGTAAAGAACGCTCATGATTTAATGAATAGACTGAACTTATTTATTCTTGAATAGTTTTTTTTTCATTTGACTTCAAATCTACAATCATTCCACAATCATTTGTTTTCGGTCCCAACCTGATAATAATGATCTTATTGCCATCTATGCCAATAAAATACTTGAAGTTCAATTCACCCAACAAAATTTACCATGCTTATTCAATGGACACAGGGGACGGTTTCAAGGTGTAACAAAACCGGCACCTTGGCGAATAGGTAGGTAATTTGTGGGTTTTTTTTTTCACTGTTCCTAATTTTTGTATTTGAAGCACCAAATATATAGGCGATTTTGAAATAAAATCAAAGAAACTCATTACAGTCATGATCACGATCGATAAACTTAAAAACCCGTACGTCAAAATTTGAAATCGTGTAAAAAAAAACAATCCACCAGAGAATAAATATGGTCAGAATAAATTCTATCTATGACATCCTTGTCGTTTCCTCGTGAAAAATATTTAAAAATGAGCAGAAACAAATATAAAACCATCTGTATTCTAGAGAATAATTAGTAAACCGGTGAGAATGCAGCCCCAATAAATTCAAAAGAGCTTTTCTTTCCGGGGATAAAAAAGGACAATTTTAGGAGAGATCTAGAGGAATATTGGCGTCAATTTTCAAGTCCTTAGACAAAATGGTATGATCGGTAGCGCTGCAATACACAAAGGAATAAATCGATCAGAATAAGGTCCCAAAAAGTAAAAAAAATAAAACAAAACAAACAAACAAATTCAGACAGGGTCTAGTGGAGTACAAATGCCTCTTTACAAGTTTATACAAAAAGCGGTACTGTCAACAAACAAACAAACAAACAAACACATTGGCCCACAAATACATAACCACACAAGCTAGCATACACACACACACACACACACACACACACACACACACACACACACACACACACACACACACACACACAAAAAGAAAAAGGATAGAACCCTTCATAATCATCAAATAGCTACGGTAGTTCACCATAAAGAAATGTGCATTTATTTCAGCTATAACTAATACTACCAGGCCGATTCTAGCATTCAAAAAAAATTTGAGCACTATTTCTTAAACTGGTGAATGACTGACTCACAAGTGAATGAAATTGTTTCGGAGGTGAATGAAACTACGAAAGTCAATGAAGAGTTAATGGAACATGAATGTTGAATGATTTAATTTACTCAGATATTTACATTTTTCTCACCCCAAAAACCTATTTCTGAAGCAAACATACACAATAAAGAAAAAAAAAACTATCTTCCTGATAATCTAATTCTAAGTACTTAAAATGTTCTTGTAAACAAGAAATTTTTCTGCGTTAATTTTAGTCACTCCTTCTTTCCATCGCATATTTTTATGATATTCAAAAAGTAAAATAAAAAAATTACTCAAGAAAGTAGGTAATTTATGTTTTTTGTTGCTTATGATACAAATTGAACACTAATTAAGTATGAATGGCTTGGCTTCTCAGAAGAAGACTTTGGGAGGGTTTGTCATGAATAGGGTGCGGACGTGTACGCGAAATAACCCTTCCATCTATTCAGTGGAGAGGAATTGCTACGAGCCCATCCTTTTGAAACAAGGTTTTGTATATCGTGGTACATCAAGGTGGTAAGAATTGGAGCAAGACCCTTAGGTTGTAAGTTTGACAGAAGTTTCCTTCTCCTGGAAGATGTCCAAACAAGATAGATTGTATGCTGTCTGTAGAGGTCTGTTACTCTCTCAGGGGTGATTAAGGTTACGAAGATAAAAACCATAAGCAAATTTAGTCGGGTGGGAATGAAGTTTAGTAATAAACACTCAAGGATGAATGACACTGAGATAATTCAAAAAATAGTCCTATATGCAGTTAATCATTCCTACACTTACATTCCTATACGTTTAAAATTGCATTGAGACGCATAGAGACACATATCTATGTTGATATTTGACTTATGTTTGCTTATCTATCTGTGCTTCTTCTACTCGAAAATTTCAAGGTCTATTGACTTAATTTTTGGCATGCAGACCCAGAAAACATCAACTTATGACACAAGCTTCGTTGAAGTTGACATGAGGCATTCTAATACGGTTTTTCAGTCCTTACAGGGTAAACAAACTTATCTCAACTCACCTCAATCTGTAAATCGTAAGAGCGCAAATTTGAAGTGATCAACACGCTGTGGATATAAATAACCTTTTTCTTCAATTTGTTATTTTATCAAAGGGGAAATATATTTGAAACTATATTATCTACCGTGCTGTTAAATTCGAATTGTCCCTCACAGAGTAACCCTGGGTATCTTCGCTAATATCTGATAAACTGACCAACCGAGACCGTTAGAGATTATAAATTCTATCAATTTTGAAGCCGTATACGTGTGTTAAAATAAACTTTTAAAAACAGTATCAGATATTTCTTGCACTCACTTTATCTGATAAACCAAGAAAAGCACAAATCCCAAGTGAATCGGGGAGCTTGCAACCGTCTGATAACTGATTGTCTCCCTTGAAAAACCGATAAATTTGCTTGAAGTGTTATTTTCCTCAAATTTTCATGTGTAAGTGTTGACCAATTACTACACACTGATTTCTGTTTGGCCTTCTTGGTCATAAATCGTACAACGACTTTTTTTTTAGAAATCTGTTATATCATTTCACAATGGCTGATAAATGGTTTAAACACTTATTTTGAAATTTTTGTCCTATACTAGTATCGATATCTGTATAGGTCCCTAATTGACTGTACATATTTCACTTATGTTTTCCCCCTTTCACTGATAACAATGATCTACTTCCGATCTTTTCTATACGATAAATTATGCTTGATTGGCCTGCCTAAATTTAGCACGCATATTTAATGGACCTGGGGGAAAGTTTTTTAAAATAAAATATTCACGTCATCAAATGGCCAACTTCGAGACACTTACGCGCATTTGATTACTTGAAGTCTTCCTTGAAAAACCAATAAATCTATTCATGGCTTTATTTACCTCGGATTTTCACGCTTAAATGTAGGCCAATTACCGCGACACTGTACACATCTCTGTTTGGTTTTAGTTGTCATAAATTGTTCAACACCTACGTTGTCTGCAGAAATATTTTCTTTATTTCCGCCTTTAGAGCACAACGGATACGTGCGATTATAGAACACACCAAATAAACAACTGCAAATTTTTTTTTTCAAATACAGAACTGGTCAGTATCTCAATAGACACTGTTATGCAGCAAACGTCTTTTGGCAGCATGATGTGTTGGGAGCAATCAATAATCGTGCGGTGCTGTGTGCACGTCGAAATAGTAGGTGTTTGATGCCGAACCAATCTGTTGGGCAGTGATCACTAACACGTCAGAATCATCTAAAAACTGAAGGAATTGATATACCTATTTGTATCATGCATGTATCACCGTTTAAGATGCTTAAGATCCACTTCCGGTTTTCAAGACCTGTCAAAATTTCGTTCTGCTTGCAGCATCTGGTATTCCTCAATGGTCACTCATCTAGGAACTGGCCATACTCAACGTTGCTTAACCTCAGTGATCTTACTAGAACTGCTGTACACCCTCGCATTGAGCTTCCTTGTGCTAATTGAACATCAGAAAGGCATTGAGTACAATTTTTTAGGTCTTTGGTGTATATTTCAGTGTCTATGTGTATGTGCGTATCCCCGGCACTACTCCTTACATTTTTCTGGCAACAACCTTGAAAGTTTGCATGAGCACACCAACAGAGACCATTTGCTAACATTATTTTGCTAAAAACGTTTTTTCTGTGCCTCAATGGTCAATTTGTATCTATTTTCTTTTAGATAATTTTAGTAAAAGATCATTTTTTCTGATAATCTTTTGTAAATGATTTTACATTATTTTAGTTAAAGATCAATTTTTTTTTTTCAAGATAGATTTTTAGATGATCAATTCTAGTTCACACGAGGGCTACGGTGACTAAGCATGCAAGGTACGGATATTTTAGCTACAGCTTATACCTGACCGATACAAGCTTTTAACATGAATTGGACTGTAGGAATGCATTGCTTTCAAGCAACAATGTTGTCACTCCTACAAATTAACTTACTACACACGGGCTAGGGTCGCCATATCTGATTATTCAATAGAAGGACATTCCTGACCGCGTCAGAGTTGTCAACACACAAAAATAACAGGTCTTGATAGGCCCCCAATAGAAACTGTCAGTAGAAATCAACGTCTTGTCGTTTTGGGGGTGATCAATAAAAAAAATTGGAAAAAGGGCTTGTCATCGAATGAGTTACTTCTCTAGGGCATTAATACTGGGTAGTGATCACTAAAAAAGAATTTACGGAAAAAACTGTTGTGAATGTTACTTGAGATAATCTAAAGGATCATGAATATACTTTGTAATTTAAACCTCTCACCAAATACCTATCCGGGCAGAATTTTCAAAAAACAAACGTACCTTTTTTGGGTTTTTTTTTTCTGTAAATATAATAATTGGTTAATGTTGAAACTTTCAGGCTTTTAGCTCCATTAGTTTGATCAGTACGCGTGATTCATATATAGCCTAGCAGAGTCAGCCAGACCAACTTAAAAATGAAGAAACCCATGTTGGCAGTTTTGGCCATAGTTTTGTTGAACGGAGTTAGCATATCTTCATAAATCAGGAAAGTTTATCGAGACTGAATACACAAACAGTGAAGAATATACATCCCTAAATCTGATGAAGATTGTCCTTTTTCTTTGACTTATTGTTCATACGAAGGGGAAACAAAGTCAATCATAAATTAGACTGGAATACCCTTGTATAAAAACAGTAATGCGTGTGGCAACAGAGCAAGAACTGGGGGTTGAGCACTCTACCACTGGACCACGGTGATGAAGGCATCCGGAGATTTCTATTGAAAGTTGGTTTCGATGAAGGAAATACTGAACTTATGTGTCTCTGAGTTTCAAGACCGAAATAATACTAAGAAGCTGGTTTGATATTCTTAAAAAAAATTGTCACCCGCTAGATGCCTCTCTCCACTTGAATACCATCCAGGGTTATTCTTAAAAGATATCAGCTCCGCTATTTGAGTGTTATTGGACATGATTTACTGCTCAGCATAATATATATATATATATATATATATATAGAGAGAGAGAGAGAGGGAGAGAGAGATAGTATTAGTCTAGAGAGTTTCTCAGCTTATTTTTTTTAAAATGTCATTTCAGTCAATTATTTCCCATTATCAGTTAATGTAATTTTTTGAATTTTCTTCATTGTTTCTTTTTTTCTATTTTACATAGAATTTGATACTGTGATACCATGCGCAATCAGCAGTTGTTTACCATGAAATCATTTTGAATATTCAGATACGTTTTGTCATATTAACATGATCCCTAAGCAATGTTGATCAAACCCCAAATAAATCATCATCATCATCATCATCATCATCATCATCATCATCAGTCTTCCGATGTCTGTCGTTGGACATAGACCTTCCCCTGGATTCGCCACACATCTCTATCATGGGCGTCACGGAGCCAGTACTTTCTGAATTTGTCAAGCTCGTCGTTCCATTTATTATTCTGCCTGTTTCGGTTCTGTAAGTGATCTCGGGGGATCCATCCATGTCGTGAGTCGCGATGTCCATCGGTTGCCCTCTATCCGTAATACATACATACATATATATATATATATACATATATATATATATATATATATATATATATATATATATATATATATATATATCCACATACTGATTGTATATATATATATACGTGTGTGTGTCTGCGTCTGTGTGTGTATATATATATATATATATATATATATATATATATATATATATAAATATATATATATATTTATATACATATATACATATGTAATATATAATGTATATATTGAGAGAGAGAGAGAAATAGAGAGAGAGAGAGACAAACAAAAACAGACAAATAAGTGGTGTACGAACAGAAGCCAATACTTCCACGAACTTCATAATACCAACGTCTCTCTCTTTTCCTTTCTGTGTGTTTTTATTTACACACGCACACACACGAAATATATATGTGTGCGTGTGTATGTGTGTGTGTGTGCAAATTGATATATATGTATATGTGTGTGTGTGTACGTGAGTGTGTGTGTGTGTGTAAATATGGGAATAGTGATTTGACTAAGCGAAGGTCAAATATTTGAAAACAAATGTCAAATATTTTCATTGTCATGAAAATAGGCCTGATGTATCTTGCTAAATTTGCGTCAGCGTATTCAAAAGCACTTATGCTGAAAACTGTAGCAAAAAATTCCGTATAAATGTCTGCGTGTAGTACTGAACAGGAGAAAATCTTTCATTTCCACACTGTCAAAATGCAGCCACCATTTAGTCGGATTATCCTGCACAACACTCAAGCATATATATATATATATATATATATATATATATATATATATATATATATATATATATATATATATATATATATATATATATATATATATTGATATGACTAACTCAGTTTTTTTTAAGTATATTGTTCAGGTTACATTTACGATGGACGATAACATGAAATCTACTTTTAAGAGTCTGTATTTTATATTATCACGGCGTCAGTGAAAGCCTAACTTGTTGAAAAAATATTGGTTTACACTACCCTCATAAATCACACTCGCTCTTTATGTTTTTTATCACCATCAATACACTGGTATACTGATACTTAGACACAAGGAATCGCTAGTTTAGGAAATAAGATTGTTTACATCCCTAGTAAAATTTCGCATTATCACTCTGTCTGCATGTTGTTTTTTATTCTTTAGACTCAAATATTTGAATAGCGAACCTTAACTCAAATGTCGATGTGTTATTCTTTGAAAATATCTCCGCTAAGTATGATTTTTTTCGCTCTTATATGCAATCCTGTACCTTCCTTGAAAAAAAAAAATGTTTTTAAACGCGATTCAAAGGGAGTTCTTTGCAAAATTGGACTCTTAATTTTCACATGAGATTGACTGCTCCAGAGATAAATACGTTATTTTAACCGTTACCATTCATTTTTCTGTGTTTTATCAAATTATATATAAATTTCATTGTATTTTGTTGGCAAATTAAAACCTACAACGCTATGGCCTTATCAACTTCAACACATTGGTTACACTGGAATGTTTGATATGAACAATATGAATGCTATTTTCACCGCAATTGACATCTGATAAATTCTAAAAAATCAAGCAAAAATAAACATATTATGCTATTTCAATAAAACTTTCGATACTTATTGAATAAAGAGGGCATTCTTTAGAGATATTTTTTTTCATTGATTCTTTGGGAAAGAAGATTTTTTTTCATATGATCCATACCCAACCTTTAAATATTTTTTTATGATCTATTTAATACATAGCTGTTTTTGTTGATTTCACAGGTAAATCTATCGCAAATTAATTATGTTTATCTTTTATTAAAAGCACTTGGAACTGCTCGGACTGAACGTAATCGATGGAATCAATTGAATATCTTTTTTTTTCTTCTTAATATCAAATAAAGCAATTTATTTCCAGATCGAAAGCTTAACTAGTACTTAATCATATCAAGCTAAAGGAGAAATTGCTGAGGAGAAAAAAATATCTTTACTTAATTTTTCTCGTTTTTTTTTTTTTTTTTTTGTTTTTTTTCAATACTTATAGCCAGACTACCAGTTAGAGAGTAATTTGTGAAGGGTTTCTCTACAAAAAGTAAACATAATTTATATCTCAAAGGAGTTGTCTTTTGAATGTGTAAGAATCATTGAATACTTGAAGCCAGACTACCAGTTAGAATGTACTTCGCAGGGGGCTTCACAATAAAAAGTAAACATAATTTATATCTCGAAGGATTTATCTTTAGAATATATAAGAATCAGTGAAAACAGCAATCTATAGTATCTCTCTGAATTTTTGAGATGAGGTATTATCATTATTTCTATTAATATTCGGACATTCTTGGTTGTTTTTCATACAACATTTCGGCTGTTGCACTCTACGGCCTTCATCAGGTATCACCTGGTAGGTGTGGGGAAGTAACGAAGCGAATCCTTTATTTATCCGACGGGGGTGTATTGACTGCACTCCCCTCTCAGCATTAGTAATATTATATTTGTCTCACACTAGGATCGAACCTAGAACCATCAGATTACTTTGCAGTAATTTTGTCTGATGCTGTAACCACTACGCTATGTGTCCACTACGTCGTCCCTTGATGGACAAGTATCTAAAATATTATTAAAATCAATAAGATACTGATTTTCGCAAGATTTTGAAATTTGACGGGTGTTAATTTGCAGATAGAATTGTCTTCATATTGTTCATAATTATGTTTTCTAGACTCCAGATATCTCTTCGTTAAAAAACAAGATTTTTTTACATCGTTCTCAGATATTTGTTCTACACAATGACACTATCAGTGCATTTGTCTTTGTTTGAGTCATAGAGTAAAATACTGAATCTTAACTCGAATGTTGATTTGGTCTTCCGGAGAAAGCATGTAAATGTTTGAATCGTGGAGGTGAAGTGATCCGACATAATGTATGCGGGAAAATGACTATTACAAGTTGAAGAAAAAAACCTCATTTTTTTCCTATTATTCCACGGTCGTGGTTCAATGTAACCTTTCCCTGAGAAATGACCATTAAAGCCTAACACTGCCTCTCTTATTTCAGAACGCCCAAAGACAGGAAACATGCCCCGTATTTCCCCGCCTCTCATAGACCCGACTCATTTCAAACCAAATGTCATCCTCAATTACACAGATAGAAACAACTCTCTTCCCGCTGCTGCCAAGCAACCAATCACAGAAATATTCACACCCTCCTCTTCAGCATCGAAATGTTAATAGCATATTTTTTCTCTGTGAACCGCTGAGATGATTTCGCTCTGAAGAAGATGGCTTATCCCCATCAAAATGCGTCGAAGTACGCCCATAGAATAATAATAATAATAATAATAATAATAATAATAATAATAATAATAATAATAATAATAAATTGATATGCCACCCTCACTTCTTGAGTTTTTCTCTTCATCTTCCAATTGCTATTTTCATATATATATATATATATATATATATATATATATATATATATATATATATATATATATATATATATATATATATAACATAGGAAGCAAAATACCTTTTTCAAAGAGAGAAAAAATCGATTTTAAAAATTGAAAAACTTCATTTCCTGGTCGAGGTATATTGAGAAATAAGTAAAACGTCCGGAGAGACACGGGTAACGATGGGGATTTTGGTCAACACACTCACACACACACACACACATAAATATATACATATTTTATAACTGGCAGTCGTTGATTGATGACGGGAGTGAAGAACTTTTACTGCCCGAATGAAAACGACGGGGGAGTGGTTTACCGATGTCTCTGTTTACCCAATCCATCAACTATACTGGTTTGCCAGAGACAAGACGTTTCAGGACGAGAGAATGGGGCTTACGAAGGTAACTTAATCATTCTTCTAGAGCACTGGTTCTGTTATAAGTGAATATAATTAGCTCAAACTGAAATTCGAACCAAGTTCACTGATTAAGGTTTCATGAGACACAAATAAATACACCAACCTGCACCTTATATAAACTGCTAATATTTTTTCCATCTTGCAGAACCAGCACATGATTGTTGAGGCACCACAGATGGTTTAATCATTGCTCAGCCAAGGGCGATTGACCCCATTCCTCTTGAGGCTCGTTTTCGATTCAGTGTTTCCCGTATCAAGGGCTGATTTTAATATCTACAATAGCCAGGGAGCTCTGTCTGCGTTACTAATCACATATAAATCGGGGTTAGAAAAGAGAGATGAATTCGTGCCTTTTCCCAAAGACTGTAGTACAAAATGCACACAAAAGAGTCTGGGCTGAGGTTCGAAATCGGCCTGTAGGTTCCATTATTTGTGTCGTGTTGGTTACTGTCTGGCCACTCAGTACCCGCTTAACCGCTATAATACACAGTGTTTATATAATTTCTCAAATCGCAAACCAGTTTACTCTGATGTAAAGCCGCCCGTCTGGTCTTTGTTTTTATACCGTGAAAGTAAACATGTTTCCATTTCTCTCCATCGTTTACGGTCATAATCAGGAGATGGAAAGAGAAACTCAGCGGCTTGGGCATACACAGATTAAACCAAATTAAAGCCACCCTCGTCGAGATCCTCAAAAGAATTTCATCTGGCGTTCCATCAATTTGTTTTGGAACGACATCAGATTGAGTCATTAGCGCTTGGAAAGACCACTCGTGTCAACAAACATTGGAAAGGATCAAGAGTTTTTTTCATCCTTTCTTTCTTTTTTTTCCTTCTCTTTTCCTATCTTTCTTTATTTCTTTCTTTCTTGTTTCTTTCCATTTTAAAACTCCCACCTTTCTATCTTTTTTCTCTTTATGCATATCTTTCTTTTTCATTTTAAAACTTGTATTCTTCTAGCTTTTCACCTTTCTGTTCCTTCTTTTCTTCTCTTTCTTTCTTTTCTTCTTTCTTTCTTTCTTTCCTTTCTCAGTTTTTTTTTCTTCTTCTTCTTCTTCTTCTTCTTCTTCTTCTTCTTCTTCTTCTTCTTCTTCTTCTTCTTCTTCTTCTTCTTTAATTTCAATCGCTATTTCTTCTTTCAATTTTTTCCAACACCTTTTGGTTGCTTTTATATTTTCCCTTTCCTTATTTTTTTCTTTTCATTCTTCTGCGATTTTTCTTCTTTCCATCATTTGAATACACTTTTTCTTTTCCAGATATTTCTTTTCATTCATTTCCTCTTCTCCTTCTTTCTTTTTTTTCTTTTTCCTTTACCCAAATATTTTTCTTTCATCATTTCTTCTTTGTTTCTTGTATTTTTTCTCTCTCACAATTTTTTTTCTTTTTTATTGTTTTCATTTTCCATCCATCTGTCTATCTTTCAACATTTTCCTTCTTCTGTTCGTCTTTCTGCTTTTTCCATTCATCGTAATATTCATTCACTTATTTTCATAACCCTGCTTTCTTTCTATCTATCTTTATGACATTTTTATAGCAATACTTTTTCTTTTACTTTGTATATTTTTCTCGTTCATTCTTTCTTCCTTCCTTCATTTCTTCTCTCTTTCTATACATTATAATCTGCCAACCAAAACCATCAACATACGTTTCTTCAGTTTTCAAGTCAGTGTGGCTCTCTGGGTATGTGCGTATCTATATATGTATGTATGTATGTATGGACAAGTCACACCAATTAGGCTAGGGGGCTAAAAGTTTCAAATTTACTCCTTATTATGAGTACAAAAAAAAGTTCGTTTTTTTTTTTTCAAAATCCTACCTCTGGATACTCTTTTCTAGGTGGGGGTTCAGTTTGCAATTTAAGTTTATGCTAAATTGATACCTAATTTTAGAAAGAAAAAACAGACATTTATGATGATCAAAAAAGGTCAGATAAGAAACTTATTCATCGACCAATCCTTTCTCATTTTTTTTAATTGTTTACCCCCAACATGGTATGCTGCCAAACTACGTTGGTTGTGTGACGGTTTCTATTGAATGATCAACCTAACCTATCTTTCTTTCTGTCTTTCTTTTAACTTCCTTCCTTTTACCCTGTTATTTTCTTCATCCTTCTTCAAAAATACCCCTCGCCCTTCGATTTCTTCAATTCATCTTTTACCTACAATAACATCACACGGTTGATACAGGCAAAGGAAACCAACTAACAAAAGGAGTTTCCTCTAAAGACACAGTCGGAAACCGGGACTTTGTCCCCGGGCGTACACTCTAACAGGGATTGTCTTTTAAAAGATGGGCAGAGACCAGGACTTCGTTACTGGTCTTATATACTCCAACAGAAGTTTTCACCTAAGAGTGGGACGGAACCCACGACTCCGTCATCGGCCGTATACTCCAATGGAGATAGTCTCTTGAGGGTTGGGCAGAAACCAGGACTTCGTCACCGGCCGTATACTCCAATAGGGAATGCCTCTTGAAAGATAGACGGAGACCAGGACTTCGTCACTGGTTTTTTTTACTCCAACAGTAGTTTTCTCAATAGATAGCGAAGGGAACCAAGACTTCGTCACCGGCTGTATACTCCAATGGGAGTTGTCTCTTAAGAGACTGACAGAAATCGGGACTTCATCACCTGTTTCCCATGAGAGTTGTCTTGTACGATCATCGAGGCTAAGCAACACCTAGCATGGTCAATACCTAGATAAGTGACCCTCTGGAACTACTACGTGCTGTGAATAGCAGGGGATCATGCAGACAGGCAACCTCGGTGATCAATAAAAAATATATTAATGCAGCAGCAGAATTGAACAATTCTAATTAACAAAGTTTCGTCACTTGTAGGTACATGTGACTATAAATAACTACTTTGTGGCTCTGTGTTTGGTTTTAACGATTATATTAACACCTTTTGCAGTTACGCATTTTTCTCACTCACGTAAACATTATACTCAGGGAAACAGTTATCTTCAAAATCATGGAAAAAATAATAAATGAATAGAAACACGGTTCAATTTTATCTCCTGCTAAATCTATTACGAAAATGTTATTAACTCGAGGAATGTGTTTTGTGTATTAAGCCATATCCGGTTTGTATGCTTCCGGTTTACAGTTAAAATGGTGACTAGATACATTTATTCTAAATATTTTTCTCTCGAACAAGCCTCATTTCCGCAGAAGGGAAAATTCATATTTTATAATCAAAACTAACAGTGGGGAATCGGGTTGGGTTTTACTGCTTTTCGTTGATGAAAAAAAAAATTATACATTCATCTGGCGTTATATATAATTGATGGTAGGCATTATTTTTTTAACAAAACAATTACAAAAATCGTTATAGTTACATATGTACGTGATTACATATATATGTGTGTATGTGTGTGTGTGTGTGAATGCGTGTGTGGGTGTGTGTATGTGAATATATTGCATTGCATTTATGCGAGGTATTTCGGAAAAATGTAGTCACATTTTGTTGACGAAAAGTTGCTCTGGTTTTTCCCATTAAGAAATTTGAGTATACAATTTATACTTATGGAAGAATTTGTTTATCTCCCAGCAAACAAAACCTGAACGCATTTTCCTGAGCCTAAGGCACCATATATATATATATATATATATATATATATATATATATATATATATATATATATATATATATATATTTATATGTGTGTGTGTGTGTGTGTGTGTGTGTGTAGTCTAGCAAGTTTTACACTTTTAAACACTAAACACATAGGAAAACTATTCAATTCTTTTTGCATCACCTCAGTCAATCACTTCTCAATACCTGTTGATGTAATTTAAGTAATTTTCTCCACTATTTTCTCTTCAAAAAAATGCACATACTTTGATATCATCATCATCACCATCAGTCTTTTAACCTCCATCATTGGAAAAAAAGAACTTCCCTAGGATTTTCTAACCATACGTCTCTATAGTGGGCGTCGTGGAGCCATTATTTCTGAATTTGTCAAATCCGTCTCTCTATCCAATATTCTGCCGGCTTTGTTTTCTCATGTGATCTCTGTGGATCCATGTTGTGAGTCGTGATGTCCATTGGTTGTCGGCCATTCTTGTAACATGAACAGCCCATTGCCATATGAGTTTTAGACTGGATTTTATGATGTCTCGGGCTCCTGTTTCTTCCCGTATATACAATGCAGTCTTGTGATTTCTCTATGTGAGGTTGAATAGTTGCAGTACACTCACGTTATGTTTAGAATTTTTCATTGTTGAGATTAGGACTTGCTTACCATGTAACTCTACCGGGGATTTAAAAAAAAAACTGTTATATTAACATGGCACCACAGCAATGTTGATCATACACAACTTCTCATCTATGATTTTGAAATGTACCTTATGTCATACTACATGTAGTTTATCATTTCATTTAGGGTATTACCATGATGTATTGTATATAGATATTATCTTAACCAGCTCATAAGCTGATCATTTCGAACACGTTGTTTACTTACGTAGGTTACTCGAAAAACGTGGGATCCATAAGTATAACAGCAGATATGACTCGCTTTTCATTCAACTTTTACTCCGTTATATATATATATATATGTATGTATATATATATATATATATATATATATATATATATATATATATATATATATATATATATATATATATATATATATATATTTCTACTCCGTTATATATTTATATATATATATATATATATATATATATATATATATATATATATAGGATTTTATATTCATATAAGTGAACACTCAGTAGAAGTGAGAGGAAAAACGACTCATGTCTGCTGTTATACTTATATATATATATATATATATATATATATATATATGTATATACAGGTACTACCCTGAATTTCTTCATCATCATCATCATTATCATTATTATTATTATTATTATTATTATTATTATTATTATTATTATTATTATTATCTTCGTCGTCATCGTCGTCATCATCATCATCATCATCATTATCATCATTATTATTATAATTATTTGCAATCTCACACCAGTTGCCTGGCCGTAACCGCTGGAGTTTGAGTGACAGCAAATCTCCTCAAGTTTTGATAGAGTGAATTATTTTCGTTCTGTCTCTACAGACAATGGAACGTTCCCTCCAGGGTGTATGTTTAGGTAAAGCGTATAGAGATCCCAAGATGCTCGATCTTCACGAATCATCCTCCCGGTCTTGCTGATGTAGTCCAGAGAGGGATATGCATGGCGAAGGAGAGATGCCAGAAAGACGTCCAAATAAGCATCAAATCGCCTGAATGTTACAGAACCCAATCTGCTCCGCTATCTTACCCATAGCTGGGAGAAGGCACCAATTCATGCCTTTCTCAAGGGTGTCAATGTGAATCGGGGCTCAGAGTTGTCCTTCACTTAGAATGGTTCCCTTTTCAAGGCTACTGAGTCAAATCTGCTTGTTATTTTACCCAGAGCTGGGAGGGAAAAAAAACGATCAATGCCTTTCTCAAAATTGTTTGTGCGAATCAGACATGTCCATCTCCCAGAATGGCTGCCTTTTCAAGACTAGAGAACCCAGCTTGTCATTTTACCCATAGCTAGGGAAGAGGAGGTTGATTCATGTATTTCCAAAGGGGGGTGGGTAGTGCAGATCGTGGCTCATAGCTTTCCTTCTCCTAGAAATGTTTGCTTTTACAAGGCAAGAGAGACCAATCTGCTTGCTATTTTACCCATTGCTGTGTGTGTGGGGGGGGGGGGTCGATTCCTACCTTTCCCAATGTTTTCAGTGCAAAGTGAAAAGTTAACTACCCCAACGGGAGTTTGAACTTGGATTGTTTGATTCCATTGTCTGCGTCTGTTACCGACATTGCTAATCGCACCTCCGATGCACTACTGATGAGGTATTAGCTGTACAAAACCATCCAGCTTAGTATTAAGAAGAAACTGGATAATAACGAGTATTTTTTTAACAAAACAGAAAATTTTGAATTGAAATAATCGTGCTAATCAAGACCTTTTTGTCAACAAATTATGTTAGCGATAGAAATAAAGATCATTGTTACTAATTGTATTACATAACTACTACTGCTACTACTACTAGCGTAATACCCGTAAAAAGTGATGGGATAACTTATAAGTGGAACATTATACGGAATGATATTTTTGTATAAACATATCCTGCAATAATTCTTTGGATACAGCATTTTTTGTGAAGTACCATGATCTAATAAGTTAGAGTCCAAAACTCTGTCTGACACACGGTCAGAATAATGGGGCACCCAGTGAGAATGGAATTCACTTCACAAGCTTGATAAAGATTCATTTTATTTACTGATTTTACCTTACTCTGGCTCGGGGTCAAATATGTGGCAACCAGTGAAATTCTGCTCTTGTTAACATCTGAGATTCAGACAGTTTGAACATCTTCACTACATTGTGCCAAGAAGGCTTCAACTGTCCACTGCTTCTAACAAACACTAAAATATTTGTACTTTTCTTTGCATCTCCAGCCGTGATAAGGAGCTCCATACAAAACTTGTAAACACACATATAGACACACACACATGCATACATTTATATATATATATACTATGAATTTTCTATCTGCACCAATTCACATATTCTCTATCCCCAATACCAAGCAATCTCCACACATAGATTATTCAGTCAACAAAAAAAATAACAATACATATATACATGTATGTATGTATGTATATATATATATATATATATATATATATATATATATATATATATATATATATATATATATATTATCATTATTATTATTATCATTATTATTATTATTATTATTATTATTATCATTATTATTATTATTATTATTATTATTATTATTATTATTATCATCATCATTATTATTATTTTGCAATCTCACACCGGTTGCCTGGAGGTTACCACTGGAGTTTGAGTAACAGCAAGTCTCCTCAAGTCTCCAGTGGTCATTGCTGAAGGCTGAGTGACAATGAGTCTCCTCAGGTCTTCAGCCAACATATCATTATTATTATTATTACTATTATTATTATTATTATTATTATTATTATTATTATTATTATTATTATTATTATCATCATCATCATCATCATCATCATCATCATCATCATCATCATTATTATTATTATTATTATTATTATTATTATTATTATTATTATTTGGAATCTCACACCAGTTGCCTGGTGGTAACCGCTGGAGTTTGAGTGACAGCAAGTCTCCTCAAGTCTCCAGCCCTCCTCTCCTAGTACTAGCAGGTCGCAGTAATTCTGCGATTTACAGTTTCACACCGGTTGCCCAGTGGTTATCGCTGAGGGCTGAGTGACAATAAGTCTCCTCAGGTCTTCAGCTAACGTCTCCTCCCTCTTTCGCATATCATGACAGAGCTACAATTCGTTGCAGTACTTATATCTCTAGCACCTTCCTCAGTACCCGTGCAGTTCCCAGTAGTGCTGTGGTCTGTACGGTCTCTATCCTCCCCCTAATCCCGATCTCCTCCAGTCTCTCCCTCAGCGTTTTGGGGACAGTTCCTAGTGCTCCCACTATGACCGGTACTACCCTGGTTTTCATGTTCCACATTTTCTTTAACTCCCTTGCTAGGTCCTGGTATTTTTCCCTTTTTTCAGCCTCCTTCTTTTTTACTCTATGGTCTGCAGGCACAGCCACGTCTACTATTTGGCAGGCCTTCCTTTTTTTGTCTACTATTACTAAGTCCGGCCTTCTTGCCTGGATGAGGTGGTCAGTTTGGATGTCAAAGTCCCACAGTAGTTTGTGGTTGTCATTCTCCAAAACTGCCTCTGGCTTGTGCTGATACCACTTTTCCCCATGGTTGAATCCCATTTGTTTACTTAGTTCCCAGTGTATCATCGTTGCTACTCTATCGTGTCTATGCTTATACTCCTTCTGGGCGAGTTGACTACATTCACTAGTTATGTGGTTTACTGTCTCATCTCTTTCACCGCACATGCGGCATTTGCTGTTTGCCTGTGTTCTGTCGATTTTAGCTTTTATGTAGTTTGTCCTTATGCTTTTGTTTTGGGCTGCCATGATGAGCGATTCTGTTTCTCTCTTAAGGTTTCCCTTTCGTAACCACGTCCATGATTTCTCGTCTGCTATATCTTTTATCTGTCTTTTAAACTCGCCGTACAATTTTTTTCCTTCCCACTTTTCTTTTCTAGTTTGCTGTACCGTTCCATTGCTTTCTACTTTGTTTGTTGCACTATCCCTCGCGCTCTTTATGATTTCTTCACTATTTGTTTGCACATATTTATCTAGGACTACTTTAGCTCTCTGGACACAATCTTCTATGCTGATGAGCCCCCTACCACCTTCTTTTCTCTTAACGTATAGTCTATCTGTATCATCCCTAGGGTGTAATGCTTTATGCATCGTCATAAGTTTCCTTGTTCGCCTATCCATTGATTGGAGCTCTTCCTTTGTCCATCCTAGGAATGGTCCTGTATACCTAACTACTGACACAGCCCAGGTGTTCATTCCTTTTATTAGATTTCTGCTATTTAATTTGGTTTCTAATATTTTCCTTATCCTTCTAAGGTATTCCCTCTTAATTTTCTCCTTCATCTCTTCCCGTTTTATCGTGTCACATTCAAGGACACCTAGGTACTTGTATCGGTCTTGTGCAGTCAATGCCCTAATCTTGTTGTTGTCCGGAAGTTCAATTCCCTCAGTCATTGAAAGCCTTCCTTTGTGCATTACCATGATTGCGCATTTTTCTATCCCAAACTCCATTCCTATGTCCTCACTATATTCCCTTACTTCGTTGAACAGAGTCTCAAGCTCTCCCCTGTTTTTCGCAAACAATTTAATATCGTCCATGTACATTAAGTGATTGACCTTTCCTTTTGTTTTAGAGAAGTGGTATCCTTTGCTGTTTTTCAGGATTCTGTTAAGCGGTATCATTGTTAGAACAAATAATAGTGGGGACAACGAGTCCCCTTGGAAGATCCCCCTTTTTATCCCTACCTCGGCTAGTTTGTCCCCTGCGGCTGTCAAATCTACTTTCCAGTCTTCCATTGAATTACCAATGAATTTAACCACCGGTTCGCTAATTTTGAACATTCTAAGGCATTCGAGTATCCAGCTATGTGGAATCATATCGTATGCCTTTTTGTAATCTATCCATCCCATTGCGATATTCTTTCTCCTTTTCCTTACTTCTTTTAAGATCATCTGGTCTATGTAGAGTAAATCGTTTGCCCCTTTGGTTCCTATCCTACACCCTTTCTGTTCTTCTGGTGGTAGCCCCCTTCTATCCATTGACATGTATATTCTCTCTGCTATTTGCCCGGTCAGGATTTTCCACATAAGTGGTAGGCAAGTGATTGGTCTATAGTTGCTTGCTATGTTCCCCTTTCCCGGGTCTTTTTGGATGAGGGTGGTTCTGCCTTTAGTCATCCATTCTGGTGCTTTGCCTTCATTCAGACAATTTTGGAGTAGGTGAGTGAGTCTGCCGTGTAACGTGGTAAATTTTTTGAACCAATACCCATGGATCCCGTCGGGACCCGGTGCTTTCCAGTTGGCTACTTTCCTAAGAGTATGTTTCAATGTGGTTTCATTCAGTACTATTGGTTCTCCCTTGTCTATATCTCCTAGTTCTTTTCTCATGTTTCCTAACCATTGCGGTGTTACGTTATGTCTTTTTGGGTGCCCCCATATGCTATTCCAATAGTTCTTGGCCTCTGTGGCATCTGGTTTCATGTCCTGCCTTCTTACCCCATTTAAATCTCGGTAAAACTTTTTCTCATTGTTTTGGAATGTGCGGTTTTGTGTGTATTGGGCCGTTCTTAGTCTATATCTTTTTAGTCTTGCCTCTTTAGCTAGTCTTTTCTGGTGTAACTCTTCGACTACAGTTGCGATGCCTTTTTGCGTTACCTTGTATTTGTTATAAAGTCTTACTCGTGGTCTGTCTGTGTGTGGTGTATTTCTAAGCAGTGCTTCATCTCTCTGTAGTTGGGAGATCTGCCTTTGTAACCTTCTCTCCCAGTTGGGTTTCCCTTCCCTATTATTGCTCGGGTTCCTATCTTGTGTTGTAAAGCTTTGTGCTACCATTTTCGCCCCTGCGTAAATTAGGTTGTTAAGTTCTAGGAGGGTGTTTGTTTCTATGTGCTGTAAGAGGCAGTTGACATGCTCGGTCACTTCTCCGACTTTCTTTCTGTCTTTGTCTCTTAGGGAGGGGAGTGTTGTTTTCTCTCCTCGCATGATCTCTTTCAAAGCTTGTATTTTGGTGTTCTCTTCTTCCGTTGGTGCCTCGTCATCACCCTCTGATACATAGCTTACCGTGGGGGTCTCATGGGGAGTTATTCTAGTTTTGTTATTGGTACTAATTGTGCTGGGGGGGGCATTCTTCAGATGTGTCACCTGAACCTCTCTCTACATTAATGCGAATCTCTAGTAGTTCAGTCTCAGACAGCCATTTCTTCTTTTGAATTTGCTTTACTTGGTCAGCAAGGCGTTGGTTCGATACTTCCACATCAGATTTTTCCCTCCATATTTGGAGCATACGCTCCCTATAAGATCGCACTGAAGGCTTGCTTTTAAAGTAACAATACATAACTAGCCTATTCTCCTCCCTTGTCCATCTCTTTCTCTTGTTTTTTATAGCAGTCACTCCGAGAGGACCGCGCCTTCCCTGGGTGTCGTTAGTGGTATATGAGTCTTGGCCAACAGTAGCTATGTGACGACTGTGTCCCTCCTGAAGGCCATTAAGGGTACACGAGCCGGAGTTTTGGCCAGCAGTCACAGGATGACGACCGGGTCCCTCCTGGTGGCTAACAAGGGAACACCTGCCGGTTACGACACACAGGTCTTGGATCTGTGCCCCGTTTTTTGCGGTAAAATGGTTTGGTTGTACTGTCATGATAGGGGTTTTTGGTTCTTTGAGGTAGCGCCAGACCTTGGTGGGTTGGTTAAGACCGATGTGGTTCAGAAATAACCGAAGAGCCCCACCAGCTCTTTTTGGTTCTTTTAAGGTAGCACCAGACCTTGGTGGGTTCGTTGAGGGCAATGAGCTCAGTGGCATTCTCAAAGTTCCACCAGTTCTTACAACCCATGGTACGAACTTACATGGATAAGCCATTCTGCTGCTCAGATATATCTATTTGGTGGTATGACCATCCCCTCCTAAATTCAGGCCTAAAAATTAGCACTAACCTTCGTCTGGGTGAAATTAACAACCTTGGGGATCATACGTCTCCCTTAAATCTTCTAAGTCTTGACTTAGTATAAGTCTCGCAATCTGTGTTCTTCCCCCACGGTGGATTTCCCCCTGCTAGCTTATATCTACTGAGGGGTCCTAACGGTCAGTGGTGGACAGACTCCATTCATTCATACTCGGGGGAGGGGTAGCTAGGCATTACTTTCCCATAAGACACCTCTTATCTCGGTGGGGGGGTGGAGAGTTATTAATTTTAAATTATAAATTATAAATTTAATTCCACTTACCCACGTGCAGCTCCAAGAAACAACAGACCACTCTCTCAACTTTTTTTTTTTTTTTTTTTGTCTTTTTCATTAGGTAGAATTTGGCAGTGGGCAATTCATCCAGGTGAAAACTTATCGGAATCGCAAAGAAAACCTTCTCAGAAGTAGAAATATCAATATGTCAAGAATAGTCATTCTTAAAGCCTAAAGTAAAATATCTTTTGAACCTTCGAAAATCATCAAAATATCAAGAATAGTCACTTAAAGCCTAAAGTAAAATATCTTTTGAACCTTCGAAAATCATCAAAATATCAAGAATAGTCACTTAAAGCCTAAAGTAAAATATCTTTTGAACCTTCGAAAATCATCAAAATATCAAGAATAGTCACTTAAAGCCTAAAGTAAAATATCTTTTGAACCTTCGAAAATCATCAAAATATCAAGAATAGTCACTTAAAGCCTAAAGTAAAATATCTTTTGAACCTTCGAAAATCATCACAGGGCTCATTCAGGGTAGGGGCCTGCGGTCCTAATGTTACAACTACCACTTATAATTATAATTAAAATTAAAATTATTGTTATTATTATTATTATTATTATTATTATTGAGACAATATACATATAAGAGTTTAGTCTGAGTTAGTTTTCAAAGTCAATCACCAGAAATCATTCAAAGAAAGAAATGTACCTCTTTGCCGAAAGATTAATATGCTGTTTCTACCCTCTGTCTCGCAATCTGTGTTCTTCCCCCACGGTGGATTTCCCCCTGCTAGCTTATATCTACTGAGGGGTCCTAACGGTCAGTGGTGGACAGACTCCATTCATTCATACTCGGGGGAGGGGTAGCTAGGCATTACTTTCCCATAAGACACCTCTTATCTCGGTGGGGGGGTGGAGAGTTATTAATTTTAAATTATAAATTATAAATTTAATTCCACTTACCCACGTGCAGCTCCAAGAAACAACAGACCACTCTCTCAACTTTTTTTTTTTTTTTTTTTTTGTCTTTTTCATTAGGTAGAATTTGGCAGTGGGCAATTCATCCAGGTGAAAACTTATCGGAATCGCAAAGAAAACCTTCTCAGAAGTAGAAATATCAATATGTCAAGAATAGTCATTCTTAAAGCCTAAAGTAAAATATCTTTTGAACCTTCGAAAATCATCAAAATATCAAGAATAGTCACTTAAAGCCTAAAGTAAAATATCTTTTGAACCTTTATTATTATTATTATTATTATTAAATCGACACTTTTCAGTAACGATTGAAACTTTGCATCATTTTACACCTCTTAGTTTAGTCTGGTCCTGGGATGGCTGATGTTGCATTCTGGGATTGAACTCATCATATTAGAGAATGAAATGTGGTATTATGACGTTTTAATTGAAGGTATAAGTTGACCAATAGTTAGTCACACGGAGAATGGCACCAGCAGATCGAGTTCAAAATGCCCTTTGAAAAAGTATTTCACTTGAGCACCAGCTATGAGTAGAAGGAGTCAACATTGGGGATAGTAAAAACACTGTAGTCCCGTGAGATAAAGGTAAATTATCTATCATTGAAGAGACGCTTCCAATGAAGTATGAACAGCTGGTGACAATGTCCCGGTTCCTTTTTCATGAACCAGCTTAGTGATCCTTGCAAGACCAAAGTGTAGACGAGACCAGGACTTCATAATGTTGTATAATGACACTCTGGGCAGATTGCAAGCTCATCGAAAGGGATACCTTCACTATAAACAAAGAGCTTAGCTTGTACTCAGTTTGTATCGACTCGCTTCCCAACGAGAGCAAGATGTGACAAAAAGTTGGTTTTAAGTGAGGCTCCTTATACAGGAAGTTCAAAATATTGCTTCAGTCCCCGAACTGGTATTGCGCAAGTGTCAGGATGAGCCCAAGTCTATCCTTTTAAAGCAATCTGAAGGAACTTACCTTGGGCATATTTATCTTCTGATACTATGCAAGGTCATTTTTAAGGCTGCAGGGGGGATCCTACGTTTCTGCGCTCAGCAATACTAAGTCTCAGTAAACACACATTGGCCAAGATATTGCTCGAGCGCTAAGCTAGAAAAAAACGTACTACAAGTAGATTTGTCCTGATGAGGTTTCCTCTTTTACTAACTTTGAACATACCGGGAATCGAACCCAGGACTATTTCACGACGGGAGCAGACCCCCCCCCCCTTCGCCATAAAAACCAGCAATTGCAATGAATGATGATTGTGCCTCCTTGGCTATTTCGAGAAATGATGACAGAATCATTGCCTGATGAACCCCAGAACCGAGCTTAGCTTATTTTCAATTGGAAGTAGCTGTCATCGATCTGTGGGCATTTCCGAAAAAAAAATAAAAAATTCTCTTTCTGCCAAAAAAAAAGAAAAAAAAAGACAGCACTGTCCAGTCGAAGAATAAAGTTAATTGACTTGTGATCCAGCTTTTACGCCTTCGCTTCCAGTGCTTCAACACTCTTCCTATTCCCATGATTAAACAGATCGCCATCTTCTTTCAATTCCTTCTTCTCCCCTCTTGCTGCATAACCGCCAATTTCTGTTTCAAGCAGTTGGTGTGACTAGAATTCGAGTCGAGGACAGTATGGACATTGATGGATGAGGCTAAAGCTGTTTCGGATGAGAGGGTCACCGGAAGTGTTCATAGCTCGACTTCCGGTTTCCGTTCAAGCGCTGATCTTTAGTTTACGTATCCCGTCATGCATTTTATGGTTGTTCGATCTGCTGGTGCAGTCAGATAACTTATACTTCCTTCCACATGATATGTATATATCCGTAAACCTTTAGACCGTCTGCCATAGAACCCCAGTGGGAAGCTGGTCACATAGACCCCTAGTGTATTATCTCACGTGGTGAGTGCTCAGTCGACAAATAAAGTTAATTGACTACTAATCAAGTTTATCTATCTATCATTTGAATCACTGCTCTTTCAACCAGTCAAGTTGGCTACAGATTTTCTCTTTTCGCTGGTGGGTGAGTGTGTGTGTGTGTGTGTGTGTGTGTGTGTGTGTGTGTGTGTGTGTGTGTGTGTGTGTGTGTGTGTGTGTGTGTCTATGTCTGTGTCTGTGTGTGTCTGTCTGCCTGCCTGTCTGTCTGTGTTTCTGTATGTGTGACTCTAGGCTCTCCCCTGGTTACATCTCTTGGGACACAGCCTAGGATATTTGCATTTGTAGAGTGCTGGGTACCATCAAAGAAAAAATGTGTCCTTTGTTTAAAAAATGCTCTTTTATTATGGTCATTTTTGACCAACCAGCATTGCCTAGAGTCAAAATATACTTCTACGTAATTTTAGATTGAAAATCTTTTTTTCTTGGATAATTTTGTGAATAATTTGTACTCGAGCTTCGATGATTCATCAATACAAAGTACTGGTATCAATCAGACGACAATGACTCATCCAAGAGAATCAAGCAATATTTGCTACAATTGTTATTGAGATACTACTGTTGAAGTCTTGAGATAACTTTTTTTTCTTTTTGTAACAACAAGAACAATGACAATTCTCACCAGATTTCGGGGAGTAAACTCCCCATCGTTTGTATGTGCCGTCATATAAAACTAAAACGATATGCACTATCACTATTCCATTACCTCTATTTGATATCACGCACAATCTATTGGTAAGCAGCTCTTTTATCAAGTGAGCTGAATCCACAATTTTTTACATAGGGTTTCTACTGAAAGTTATGTTAGAAATACGCGCGGGCTATTTTCATTCAAACACTTTAATAGAATGAATATTTTTTCCACCTGATTTGAGATCATAACCGATTTATTGGTAGTGGGCTCTTTCACCGACTAAGGCATACTGGAAATCCTTAGATGAATATGATTTTATTCCATATATAATACGAAATTCGCAGTAATTACCCTAAACCAAAATAGGAGTAGGGATGGAGTTTCACCCTGATGCAGCAAGGCGTATTTTTATTTTATTTATCCTTTGAAAGGAAGAAATAAAGAAAGAAAGAACGAAAGAAAGAAAGAAAGAAAGAAAGAAAGAAAGAAAGAAAGAAAGAAAGAAAGAGAGGGGGAGATCGAGAGGAAAAGAGAAAGAAAGGAAAAGTAAAATCAGATACAAAGAAATTGAGAGGAAAGAGAAAAAGAGAAATTAAGAAGCTGTGGTGACTAGTTTTCAGTTGATTTCTGAATTGCCACAAATTATATCTAAAATTATCTAAATTTTCATACTATTTATCTAGAAAAATATCTAGGTACCATATCATTGTCCTTTTCTATTGCTAAGATTTATAGATTTGTTTTCGATTGAAAGAAACACCTTTTTTCCAAGTTGAAACATCTTTGAAATCTACAAGCTTCTGTCAGAGGGGAGTTGGGCCCTGAAGCAGCCTAGGTCGTCATCGCTCTTCTTCTTCTTCTTCTTCTTCTTCTTCTTCTTCTTCTTCTTCTTCTTCTTCTTCTTCTCCGCCTTTTTTTCCTCCTTCTTATTCTTCGTCTTCTAGTTGTTCTTCTTCGTCTTCATTTTCATTGTCTTCTTTCCCTCCTTTCTTCAGGTCCAAACATTTTTTTAAAAACTTACAAGTTCCGGTCAAAATAGAGTTGGACCCTGAAACAACTAAGGTCGTCAGCACTTGTTGTTGTTGTTGTTGTTGTTGTTGTTGTTGTTGTTGTTGTTGTTGTTCTTCTTCTTCTTCTTCTTCTTCTTCTTCTTCCTCTTCTTTTCCTTCTTCTTCTTCTTCTTCTTCTTCTTCTTCTTCTTCTTCTTCTTCTTCTTCTTCTTCTTCTTCTTCTTCCTAATAGTCCAATTCGATTTAATGGCATATATGACACCTCGAATTTCCTCTACGCTCCATAGAATCCAGGGAAGCTGCTTAGCAACGGAGTCCTTTTCATTACTTTACAACAAAAGACCATAATAACAATACATTGAACACCATAGGCATAAAGTCCTCGGACATTTAGATCTTCTTGAAGTCCAGTCGGTCGATGCTCTTCTCCTGCTCCCCCCCCCCATTGCCCCCATCCATGCAGTTCACGGCACCCTCGGCTATTACTATTCGAATAAATGTCATGTTTCTCTCATGAAACAGTCATTCGCATAGCAATGGCCGAAGTATGCCATCATCTCGGGAGTTGACGATGCATTTCACGCACTTGGTGTCCAAGGACTGATATCATAAATTTTGTTTGCAACCTATCCATCACAGTCAGTTAAATTTTCTGTATTGATCCATCTTTGTCAGCCAGTTTCATCAGGCCATTCTCTTCCTATTAGAAACGATCAGCAAAAAAGGTCGACACGGGTTTTTCCGAATGTTTAAGTCGGTCTGCCTGTCAGCTTAACTAGTGATGTAAGTGATTCGGAGATTTTAACATTTACTGTTCATTATGATTATAATTTTTTCTTCTTCTCGAAACCACCTAAAGGTAGGTTTTTAGGGTTAGGGGTCAATTTGCAGTATGAGTTCCTGCGGATTTGATCCTTCGATTTGTGTCAGCCATTTTTTTTTTTTTACACCCTTTTTTTGGTGATCCCTGCCAACAAAAAAGCGACAGAAGCAACTTATCTATTGATCACCCCCTTTTTTTAACAATTTTTTTAATTGATCATCCCAGATCAGCATGCTGTTAAAAGGCGTTGGTCACGTGACACTTTCTATCGAGTGAGCAAGCAGATCTTTCTATTTTATAATTCATAATTTTTCAAAAGAGTCGTTATCATTGCAATATTTTTTCGAATTATAGATCTCGTTCCTTTTGTTCATTTGGAAACTTTATATCTATCCATTTTTCTATCAATCTATCTATTTGCTGATTTCATCACCATCTATGATCTGTTGGCATAATCTTAGTTGGAAAATTATTATATATATATATATATATATATATATATATATATGAGTCGTTATCATTCAAAAAGTTGTTCATGTCATAAATCTCATTTTTTTTCCTTCAGCAGAATTTATATCTATCAATCAATCAATCAATCTATCTATCTATCTATCTATCTATTTGGTGATTTCATTGTCACCTATGTTGTGATGGCATAATCTCGGTTGATCGATTGTTATATATATATATATATATATATATATATATATATATATATATATATATATATATATATATTATAATTAACGATCCCTAATTCAGGGTTGAGCACTTTTCAAGAAATAAAACTCGTTCATTATAAGCTTACGCAATGCTCCTCCAAGTCTGGAATAGAGCACTCCAGTGGATGGGGATTTATGCATAAGTGAATATATCACCTAAAATCAACCTTACTGATCATCCAGTTCTGCGTGGGGCAGAGATAAATGCCAGCCTCACTGTCTGAAGCAAAGGTATCGATCCTATCTGTAGGTACTGGATGGGATAATGGATAGTCTATAACCACACTGAAGAGTTGTAATTCAACGAAACAGCTATCTGTGGATGATTTAATTATATATATATATATATATATATATATATATATATATATATATATATATATTTGCGTCAGTGTTTGTGTAGAGCCGGTCTAAAGCCTGTCTGGAGCAATTATGCCTCGGACTTCTTCAAAATAATCCCCTGGGGACACAACAATCATCCTAACGTTTCTTCCTGTGAAAAGAAAAGTATTTCATCTCTTCAATTGAGATTGCAATCAGCTGTCTAGTCACATTTACCCTAATATATTTATATCAAAATATGCCTCTCAGAAATGACGGGGTTATTAATGTATAAGAACCTATCATTTTATAGGGTAATTAATTTTTGATAGTTCAAGTATCCTGATCTTTTTTTTTTTTCAAGTCTCGACTCATCTCCAGCTGTTTAGATTTGTGATGATCAGACATGAAGTTTTAAGATTTTCTATAATGTGATATTTTATTGTATGTCATATTAGGGAGATGAATCAACCAATGAAATCATCCAATGAATACAAACAAACAGAAAATGCATATAAGCTGATAATATGATTAAACATACATTGAATACAAATACGTATCCGATGTAATTCAAAATGTCCATTACAACATTCTCAAAAAACTCGGAAAATGACACATTGTGTACAGAAATCTGAAATATTTGGTAAAAAGTGCCGTCGATATTGAGGATGTATAAGCATGTTACAATATTTCAGATACAATTCTTTTTCTGGTATTAATTACAGTTTTAAAAAATTAGGAAAGAAAAAGATTAACAAAACGTCAACTTCAGCAATAGGAAGACAAAATTAATTTCAAACACAAAAAAATCGTTCTTGAAAAAATTCAAACATTTTTTAAAAATTTCATACGAAATCAATTATTCCAGTAAAATGACCAATGACGGCCGAAAGATCTTGAATTCACAATTTCAGAACATTCTAGAAATTTGTCCATAGTTCAGATCATGTTTCAAAATAGTTTATCCACAAATGTACAAATTAGAAAAATTAACCAAATAGTTGAATAAACAACTTTTTTCTGTTGTTTCTAATGTTTTAGAAAGAATCATCGCTACCTCAATACACACACGCACACACACAGAGTCTCTCTCTCTCTCTTCCACCATCTCTCACTTATATATATATATATATATATATATATATATATATATATATATATATATATACGTACAATTGAGAATAATGTATATCGATCATGATTACTTGATTTATTACATCACGTAGGAAGTAGCGATTATGATTATCCAGATTCCTGAGTTGATTACAATGAGACGAACAATATCTTATGTCGATTGTCGGGTTTTTGAAAATTGTCCATAAATTATAGCCATACGCATCGTTCCTTTTATCTTGCCTATTGTACCATAAATCATATTACATCATTATAAACGCAGATGCTCAATTCTATTTTCTTTCTAGTTATTTATGAATGATTGGAAAAGGAAGGCTTTTTTTTGAAACAGAATGTCAGACGATAGGAAAAAAAGGAAGAAGAAGAACATGGAGGAGAAGAAGAAGAAGAAGAAGAAGAAGAAGAAGAAGAAGAAGAAGAAGAAGAAGAAGAAGAAGAAGAAGAAGAAGAAGGGAAAACGACAGAGGAGAAAAAGAAGACGACAGAGGAGAACAAAGTGAGAAGAAGGATAAGAAGATGCAGAAGAAGAAGAAAAAGAAGAAGAAAGGAAGGAGGAGAAAAAGGAGAAGAAGAAGGAGAAGGTGAAGAAGAAGAAGGATAAGAAGATGCAGAAGAAGAAGAAGAAGAAGAAGAAGACTGAGACAAACGAGAGAGAAATTAACGGAGGATGAAAAACGGAGAAGAAAAAGAAAAAGACCTTTTCCTTCTTGACCATTTCCTTCTCTCTCTATCCCCCTCTCACTTCCCCCTCTCCCTCTCTCTCTCTCTCTCTCTCTCTCTCTCTTTCACACTCCCATTTGATCTCAATCCATCATTTCAAACTTCTCTCTTTTTAGTCTTGAACAGAATTCTGAAGTTATCATTGTCATCCGGCCCAGGAAAATAAAAGACAAAAAATCAGTAGAGGTTTGACAAATGGGAAATTATGGCAACAATAGAATCGGATTTGAGGAATAGTCCTCAGAATGCACGATTGGTTCGGATCATTGATCTCTTTTGTATTTTAGCATCTTTATTTTCAATAAAGTTGGAGGGTAAATCATGTGCAAGAATGACATCGAGAATAAGGACAT
Organism: Thysanoteuthis rhombus; assembly: GCA_963457665.1. Lineage (NCBI taxonomy): Eukaryota > Metazoa > Mollusca > Cephalopoda > Oegopsida > Thysanoteuthidae > Thysanoteuthis > Thysanoteuthis major. The sequence continues at coordinate 33,729,975 of OY735224.1, forward strand.
AACTGAAAAAATCTAAGATGCAAAACAGAGGAAAGTAGACCACTACATTTACCTTGGACAACGATTCTCTATGAAACCCACAAAAGAAGAAGAAATCAAGCGGAGAATCATCGTATGATGGCAAACCTTCATCAGAGCAAGCCCAACCTTCAAAAACAATTTGTTCCCAATAATCCTAAAAAAGAGAGTGTACAACCAATGCATTCCCCCGATAGTCACTTATGGAGCTGAAACATGGAACCTAACTAAGAGACAAACCTGCAAACTGAGGAGCATGCAGCATGCACATGAGAGAATCAAAACGGGGGTCTGAGACATCATAGAATCCACTAGAAAACTCAAATAGCATTGGGCTTGTCATGTTGCAAGAATGAAAGACAACCGATGGATATCATGACTCACAATATTGATCCCCAGAGACCACACGCGAAACTGAGGCCGACAGAATAAACGATGGAGAGATGAACTAGACAAATTCAGAAAGTGCTTGCTCTGCAACACCTATGATAGAGGAATGTGGCGGATCCTTGGGAAGGTCTATGTCAAACGACGGATAATGACTATCCACTAATACACTAAATTTACATCACCGCTGAAAAACGTAAAGGCACCAGTAAAATGGAATCAAATTTACTGATTCGAACAACCCATGAAGCACAACTAAAGTAACGCAGGCGATTCCATATTTTATACGTAGGGCTACAATTTAATTCTTTTTTTCGAAAGTCAACTAATCAACTCCAGGTTGAAATCTACACTGGCCTGGATTATACGTTTTCTCAACCGAAGTCTTTTGGCAAGCATGCTGTTTTGGCGTCAATCATTTAAAAAATTGCGAGAGGGGGCTACTTATTTCTGTTGCCTCAAGTTCAAATAAAAAACAAACATGAAAACAAACTAAGGCGCCAATTCAGCGCTAATCTATATTGTAAATTGACTGCTGTTTGGGGGTAAGAGAAAACGCCTCTTGGATATGATTAAGTAAATGTTTGAAATTTTCTACAAGTAGCAAGCAAGACTCACTCGAAAACTGAGGAAACATACGCTGACCGTTTTGATGACTGTTTCGATTGACTGTATTTAAACAACCAAAACGGCGACAACGGAACAAGTAACAGTGTCAAAAGAAAGGAAGACAAGGATGCAGATAAACGAAGGTTCTAAGAAATGATAATAACAATGTACTCTTTGGTACTTATTTGCTATCCCAACTCTGCTTATCAATTTAGGAAAGATTTCCGAACTCTTTGCTTCCACTGACCCCACACCCAACAACCTGTTATTTCATTTCTTAGAGTTCATCCCTATTCTCTCCTCCCTAATAGTTGGCGTGGAGGAGTTCAACGACAGATTTGTCAAAGTTTCCCCATCAAGAGATACATATGTAGACAAGATATAAACAATGCAAGCGAGTGGACTTTGTTCAAGCAAGTTTGATTATATCAACTGATCTAAGTGATAATATTTTGTTCCACCAAAAGACTTTCCGGTCTAATTTTTCTTCGAAAGCAAAATAATTTTCATCTAACCGTCAAAACTGTACGCCTTTACTTCCCATGTGCCTAACTCATCCTCATCATGAATATTTCTTTACTTATTTTGTTCTGTTAGGATCCTACTAAATTGTGTCAGTGGCCACATCATCTTACCCTCTCTCCCGGCTTATTCCATACCTTAGAGTATCAGACTAAAACTCAGGAAACTTCAGATAAAATAAGGTACAAGGACATGGACAGTTCTTTTTCACATTAACTAATGCAGAGGAAGTGTTCCTTTTTTTTTTACTACATTTTAAAAATAATACAGCAGGGTTTTTTTTTATCTCCAAGTAGAAGAAACAAAGCAACTACTGTTCTTTACAGCATACTGTCTCAGAAGGTGAACGTTTGGACAGACAGAGAGTATTCAGAAATATTTGTGGTTGTCAACAGATTGGTAGGACGTAGTGGTTAAGCATGTACACATGAACACAAGGGTTTGTATTTTTTTGGTTGGATTGAGTGACTGTTTTGTAGTTGCTTACAGGTAGCTGGGATGTTGCCTACATAATCTGGATAATATGGATCCGCTTCAAAATTTCCTGACATCTTCCCTAGCTTATTACCCACTCTCACACGAAATTTCATTGAAATCCATCGACAGCTTTTGGAGATACTGTGCTATGCAAATAATGAAACAGCGGTCACTGTAAGAGTTGATATATGTTTGAATTGATGAACACCTAATATCCAGCTGGTGTGGATGGCTATGAAGATCAGGGGAAAGGGATGTTCCTTTCTTTTCTCGATTTTGCCTGCAAATATCGAGGTTTGTCCAATATGATGGTGTGCCTCATTTGCGTTGAGTCTTACGCTTTTTGAATAACAAATCTAGCAGGATCTTTCTCTCTTAGGCCACCCAATAGTGAGTCTTCTCCTTTGAGGGAGCAGAGGTATGCTTAGAAATTTGGGTTCTCGGGGTTTTGTGCAAGAAGGCCTCTATTAAGTGTAGTGTGATTCCTGACCTATTAGCTGTACGCCCCCTCATCTTCCATAGCGGTATTACGGCGAATCAACGAGCAGACCTCTCAATAGCCTGGGGTCCGTGAGCTTTTTTTAGTAGGTAGTCTTTTCAAGGGCAGTGTCGTAGCAAGAGATTTGAGGCCTCGGGCAGGATGCTTTGTTCCTTGAAGGGTCCCCTCCAATATTTAGTAAGATTTAGTTTTGTGAAATGTCGGTCGGAATACAGTTGCTGAATAGTGTTGCCAATTTAGCCCTTTTCGCACTAAATTCAGCATGTTTTTTGTTTTGGGAATGCAAAAGCACTTAATTAGTGCGGGCTTGCTCGATCATTTTGGCCATTTCAATCTAGCGTTTTTAGCGCCCTTTGGCGGTTAGACTACTGCAAAGATATTTTTGAGTTGATAACACTGTACTACTACAAGTAATGAATCTTTCAGGAGTGCCCTTTATTGGTGACCTGGAAAATCAGTCCAATCCCTTCCCATAACCGCACCTCTGACCCCGATCAATGAAACAGGAGCCTTCCTTCAACCAAATTGAATTGTTCGGAAATTGATATTCTGGTGTAGCATACCGTCGGTAATTAGCAGGGCCAATTTGTGTTTTATGTCTCCAGGCTGACACGGGTTAAAACGACATTTTTCCATTAAAAACAATACGTCGTGCATTACTTTTTTAAAATCGTTTCATTGAACGGAGTATTTACGTCGGCAGGACATCGTCAAACAGTATCCCGAACGTATGCGATTGTGTCCCAACCGCATAGGCTCTTCAAAGATCGACTCTAATACAGTACGATTTATGGCGGTCCACGATTGGACATGGTAGCAATTTGCGAAGCGTCATCAGTATAGAGCGTTGATAGTGGCAATCTGGTTTAGCTTCCGCGAATGTCTGTCCGGTCGGTAATTGGTATTAATGGTGGTTATGGTGGTGGTTAAGGTGGTAGGAGAACGAAATAGGAAAAGAAAAAAGAAGGTGGTAGGAGGACAAAAAAAGAAGAGAAAAAAGAAGGTGGTAGGAGAACGAAAAAGGAAGAGAAAAAAGAAGGTGATAGGAGAACAAAAAAGGAAGAGGAAAAAAAGGTGGTAGGAGAACGAAAAAGGAAGAGAAAAAAGAAGGTGGTAGGAGAACAAAAAAGGAAGAGAAAAAAAGAAGGTTGTAGGAAAACAAAAAAGGAAGAGAAAAAGAATACGGAATGATGCTGAGATATTGTCGTCACGCGGTCTGACGCGAAGCCCTGTTGAAATCAGTTTTTAGAAACTGTAAACCAAAACTGTCACAAAAACTGTCAATCGGAGTTTCTGCACTCTTTAAGTTGGTCTGGCTGGCTGGCTGGCTATGAATATGTATTTATATATATAAAGAGGGAGAGGGGGGAACTTGAAGTTCAAATGTATACTCCTTTCTTTGACTAGAAAAATAGCCTTTTGTTAAATCAAAAGAAGCACCAATGTAAGTTTAAGCTATATTGGCCTCTAGTTTGTGTTCATTTGACTTTTGGAAATCCTGACATTTCAGTGATCCAGTAAAGGGCAGAAGGAATAATTCATCCAATGATCACCTCTCCTTTCCATTATTTAATAGATCATCATCAACATGTCATGCAGCCAAAAAGACGTTGACCACCTGACGGTTTCTCTTGATGGACTAACCAGACCCTTTTTTATGTTGCATTCGTGTATTGCATCAAGCAATGGAATGTTCAAGTGGAAAAATTGGTCCAATTCCTTATCGGTAAGGGGAATATCGATTTCAATCGCGACAGCGCACGCGTAGGACCAATCTGCTCTTTCCCTTCTTGCCCTCCCTCCTTCATACATCCATGCATATACCAGTAAAATAAATTCTCTGATTTAGCTATCTCACGGATCCTTTTCAAGCCTCTTGGGGGATTTATCAATTATTCTCAGACTTTTCCTTTATCAACGTACCAACCGGATAACACTGAGCAACACAAGACAGTATTTGGCTACTTGAATCCTCTTGCAAGATTGCCGGGGACTTTATTGCTCAAATGATAATAAAATTTGATAAAATGGCAAATTATGGCCAAATGCTCTCCATTTTAGTTTTAATTCAAAATGTGACTGCAAAAGAAATTGACCCTGACACCGATAGGGTAGCCACTTCAACGTAGCAAAGCTCCTACCATTGAGCTAAACACCTGTTGCCCCCGTTTCCTTTAATTGTTTATTCTGTTTACGTTGCCTAAATTGAGTGATATGTTAACTGTGTGATGACAAAAGATAATCTCATATAAGTTTCTACATAGTATAATACAATTTATATATGTATATATAATGCTCTTCCATAAGAATAGAGCACTCAGGTGGATGAGGAGTTTCTGCATAAAAATGGATATATCGCTTAAATTCAGCCTTACGGACAAGCCAGTTCCGTAGAGGTAGGATATCGGCCTCCGGGTCCGATGTGAGGGTTCCAATTCTGCCTCGCGGTACTGGATGGGATAAAGTCTGTAGCCACACTGAAGACATGTAATACATCGAAACAGCTGTCTGTGGGTGACAAAATAATATATATATATATATATATATATATATATATATTCGAAATGATCTCCCATTTTCACACGGTGAATACATCATTTGACCTAAACAACATAAATAGGGTTGATTTCTCCAGCAGCCCCATATATATATATATATATATATATATATATATATATATATATATATATATATATGAAAATGATATATAATCAAAGAAAATTAACTATGAACACATTATATTACTAGAAATGATCATTCATTATGACACATTGAATGTAACGTTTAGTCCAGCCTTACTAAGTGACGATACGTTGAAGCAGTTACCTATCGGTCGCAAGGTCAGTTCCTATTTACGATGTCTAGGCCAAATGATACGCTTTAGATTAGCGGGAGGTAATTTCATACAGTTTCGAAAAAATTTGATGCATGCATGATTTTTATTTTTGTGTGTGTGTGTGTATATATATATATATATATATATATATATATATATATATATATATATATATATGTATATATATGCTTAAGCAAGTCACGTCATTTTCTTATTGTTGTTCAAAGTTTTGTTGCGGCGAAAAAAGTTTCTGTTACACATAAAAGACATATTATCTCATCTCTTTGGGAAAAATATTTTAAAAATAAGAAAAATTATAATTACAATACCCATCAATAAAAAAAGCATTTAGATAAAAAGAAAAAGGAGACAGAAAATGTTCAAACAGGTGTTATTGATTACACATTGTCTGCAGAAGCTTCTGTAAGGACAAAAAATACTGTAGCTAGACGATAGCATATCAAGAGAATAGGAAATAAACTATGTATGTATAATTAAATGTGGAGAAGCACTGGTCTGTACATTATTTTTTAATCTTGTGATTTGGTATGGAACATTTTGTTTTTCAATTCTATAGATGTTTTTAGATCTAAGCATATACATACTTATATATATATATATATATATATATATATATATATATATATATATATATATATATATATATGTATGTTTTGATCTAAAAACAAAATATATATAAATGTGAGTGTGTGTGTGTATGTATGGGTATGTGTGTATGCATGTGAATCGATATATGGACATATATATATATATATATATATATATATATGTATATATATATATATGTATGTATGTATGTATGCATAAATATGTGCAACTACACATTTTAAGACGTACCTTCTGCCGGCCATGCATACTTCCATACAACACACACACACACACACACACACACACACACACACACACACACACACACACACACACACAAACATATATATATATATATATATATATTGTGTATATATACTTGTGTACATATACAGGTGTATCCATATATGTATATATGCATGTATATGTACATAGATATACAGATGCATATGCATGTATATATGTATACATATACGCAAACGAAGGTATATATATGGGTGCGTGTGAATGTGTAGGTATCACATCTACATAACAACCATGTATTTATATACATATATATACTTAATTCAAACTGTATCTCTCAATTAGTTGGAACAAAAAAAGAATCAAAAACAGATTTTTTCCGTTGTTTGTTTAATCTCACTGCTAAATATATACGATTTCACTACACATACAACTATATATATATATATATATATATATATATATATACATATATATATATATTGTATGTGTAGTGAAATTGTATATATATATATATTTACACGTATGTACGAACATATATATCTATATCTATATTGATACGTGTTTCAGTTTATATATTTACGTGTGCATTACAACTACGCAACAAATATATATATATATATATATATATATATATATATATCTAGTTCATATACTATTTTTTAATTTGCAAGAATACACAAAGAAAGAAATAGGAAGCAGATGTTATCAGTTGTTGATATTTAATCACAGTGTTCAATATTCAATATAGTGAATATATATATATATATATATATATACATAGTACACATGGTAAAGATCAGGCTTGCAGCATAGCATTATATGATGATATATCAATAATATAAAGCAACTTCTGATTTGTGGTGCTCCATACATTCAACTTTGTACTATGAAAGTCAAGTTGTTTTAGAGTAGAGCTGGAAATAAATAGTAGAATGTGGATTCGCTACACAAACTAGCTCATTTTTCTGCCCTCTTCAGGCATCATCAACATGAAAACATAATTAAGAGGAAGATTATTGTTAATGTTTCCGGGTTGACAAGTTAATCTCAAGATCAGACTTCTATTGAGATTTAACAGCAGGAATTAAAAATTCGGATCTGAAAACGTTAACATTCCAGTCTGAGAAATCTGAAGAGAAAATGCAAGGATAAAGGATCCGGTATCTGCCTCGTGTAAGGAAAGTTGTGTGCATTGGTTCTCGTAAAATCACCGAAGTTGAGCCACGGCAAGCATGGTCATTAATGAAATGGGGGACCGTCTTGGAATACTAAGTGCTGTATGTACAACTAAATTTTTTTGCAGTCGTCTTGGCCTCTGCGCCATTGCCGACTAACAGAACGTATTGCCAAACTAAGACCAGACTGTGCACCCAGGGCTTTGAGAGTGTACTTTCCAAGAAGCTTCCATGCTAGTAATGAATGGCAGCTATCATCAACAGTCCTAACATCTGTACAAGCAGAGTGACTGGCTAATATGAATGTTTAGAGGATTCCATAGCAAACAAAAGACTACACGCCTAAATAATCATGTTCTGTTCTAGAGCGGTTAAAAACTTTTTTGACTTTAATAACCAATATTTTTACCAAGAAACTTACTTGCAAACTGACAACCATGCAACGCCCGTATGAGATTATCACGCCCATCATCAAATGGCGAGACTACAAGACAGTACAGTATATTACAGTGAAACAAGAGTCCAAGACATCATAGAAAGGACTAGGAAACTCAAATGGCAATGGGCTGGTCATGTTGCAAGAATAGCAGACAACCAACGGACATTAAAACTCACCACATGGATTCCCAAAGATCAGATATGGAACTGGGGTCGACAGAAAATGAGATGGTGCGACGAACTGGACTGGTTGAGAAAATATTAGTTCCGCGACGCCAACGATAAAGAGATGAGACAAATCCTGAAGATGGTCTATGTCCAACGACGGACGATTAAAGACTGATGATGATGATGATGATGATGATGATGATAATGATTTGATTTTCATTTTCA
>OY735224.1:33743183-33745683 GCA_963457665.1 Thysanoteuthis rhombus
TAAGCTGAACGTTTCATTTTTATTATCTATTTTGATTTATCAGAAGCTGTCAAATCAAAGACGGAAATAAGGAAATCTAAGCTATGTTGTTGTATGAGTTCAAAATGGTATGTAAAACAGCGGAAACTGCTCGCAATATCAACCAAACATTTGGCTGGAGAACTTTCAACATATGTACAGCTCAACGGTGATACAAGATCGAGTATGTGTAACCGAACGTTCGAATTGACCATACAAGAGTTAAAATTTAAATTTAGTTTTAGTGTTAGCTTCTGTGCGTTGTGCTCCATTGGCTTAATCAACTTCAATGGAATTCAAAATTTTTGTGAACGACTGCGACATTGACCAACCAAAATTTGATTCAAGGTAATTTTTATTAATATAATTTGTAACGACTACGAGACACTTTTCATAAGATCAAACTTATTCTTCTTATCAAGCTGTCTATTTATAAGCAAGATGTAATAATTACTTGAAATTGTTTTTTGTCGCAAGTTACTCAAACGGGAGTGGATGAAACTTTTAGTCTTATTGACAAAAGGGATTATCTTTAAGAGGGACGGAATCACTGATCCATGGGTGGATAGAATAACAATATAGTTACGCAAAAAGAAAAAAAAACTGCTGAACTTACAACAGGAATCCACTGCTTTAAATCGAATTTGATTTCTCTATTTACTGATCAATTTGTCGCAGGATCTGAAATGAAAAAAAACCCAAACAGGTCCGGTTAGTCACTCAATAGAAACCGTCCAAATTTTCAAAACAACTTGCATGTATTCTACCAGTCACAAAAAGGGGATCAATTCAGCAAAAGCTTACATGTCATATTGAACACCTGCTAAAAACTCAGAAGGAGGGGGGGCAGATTTAAAAAAAAAATAAATCAGAAAGAAAACTGCTGACATGATAGATAGTAAATTAAAAATTGACCGCCTTCAATCTCAGTTTGTGCGGCCTGTACGCGAAATGCATACCTAACCAGCCAGTCAACCAGTCAGCCAGACTGACAGTTGGATAGAGAGAGAGAGAGAGAGAGAGAGAGAGAGAGAGAGAGAGAGAGAGACAGACAGACAGACAGACAGACAGACAGACAGACGGACGGACGGACAGACCATGTTGAAAACAGAAAAAAAAATATGTTCTCAGTTTTGAGTAATCTTTCCTTTCATCTTAATTTCTGTTGCTTTCTATCGCAACTACTCAGATCTCTCATGGTCGGAAGAAAATCAAAATTAACAATTAAAAGGATCTTCCATTTTCCCCTGATCGCTTGGTACCATATTTGTTTTGTTCCTACCGCACCTGCGAACTCCAGTGGAGCAGTTGCCTTAAGTTAGCCGGTAACTGATACTTTATCTGCGTTGAATTAAAAATATGAACGGTGTAAACAAAATTTTCAGAGACAAAGCCACCATTGCAGTAATGACAAGAGAACTGCTTTCATTTGTTTCGTGAGTAACTTATTATATATAACCTCAACTCAACCCGAAACACTAACCCTGAACCTAACCCTAAACAATTGCCTATATATGCTGCGCTTAAATTTTATAGAATATAGTTTGAAATCGTCAAATTTTCTGTTTCCTGCTTTGATTTGAGAATTAAATTTTCGGAAAAGAATTCACTGATTGGGTTTAGATAAAATGTACAAAAACTGTCACAAGAGAAAATGTTAGAATTTGCCAGAAAATATGCTATTCTGAGGCCCACAGACTATAGAAGTACGCTTTGCATGTATTACGCGTACCGGTCATATCAGTGTAGCTAGAGGGCTGAAAATTCAAACATGAATTTATTATTTCTAGAAAGAAAGTTCGTTTTTTTTTTGTTCCCGAACCCTTCCTCCCAAGTAAGTTTTTAGTTGATGTTTCATTCGGTAATGAAAATTGAAGCCCTTTTGATCACCAGGTCTGTTTTTTGTTTTTTTCAGACCTTTTAGTTATCACAGTCCACCCAAACCTGTCGATTGATATTTTATTGATTCCTCGTAAAGACTATCTCAGCGGCAATTTCTATGAATAACTGATACGGATGACCCATATTTTACCTTCTTACATTAAGTTGCCCGTGGGTGGATTTAAAGTCGGCTGCCAACTGTGATAGTGACGGAAATTTGCAGGATCTTTGCACAGCTTTAACAGACGCAATTAGGTCATTCAGACGATTGAGATTTGTGTCCGGATTTGTGGAAAAGGTATTCGTTCAAGCGAGAGTTATTTACTTAACAATATCTGATGCGTTAAGGATAGAAACGGGAGAGATACAAGAAGCCCTGAACTGATCGCATCGATCGATATGGTCCCGTTCCGTCAGGCTTTCTTGTTGAAAACCCTTCACAAGTCATAAAAAGGCACATGTCTGGCTAGTCACTCGATAGAAACCGTTACATGACTAATGACGTTTGGAGGCTTGGCTTGACATGTTTGGGTTGATCAATCGAAATATTGGAGAAAGAAGTGACCTATAATTTTTTTAAATCATTTTTTCTCGCTTCTTG
>OY735224.1:33750683-33775683 GCA_963457665.1 Thysanoteuthis rhombus
GAAAATCTTGTAGCCAATTGCTGGTGAGTGCAGTGGATACGAAATGTTAACGTAAACTGGGAATATATCCTTGTGATTCTTTTTTTATACAGTGATAGCTCCATTTACCGTGTTAAAAATTGATCACTGTGATTGAACATCAACAAAGGACAAAATATGTCTTCTATGTCTTTATGTACTTTTACAAAATTAGAATATACATCGTATACTCTCTCTCTCTCTCTCTCTCTCTCCCTCTACACCCCCCACATATATATATATATATAAAAAGAGAGAGAGAAAGAGACAGACAGACGGAGAGGAAAGCAAGAAAGGGGTTTATAGAGGAAGTGAGAAAGAGATGGATATTCAGAAATTTTGTTGCAACTGATCAGTTTCGAGCAGTCAATGTTATCAATGGACCACAGTTTTTCTCTGCTTTTCTCTTGTCTTTGTGATCATCGGTGTTTTGCTTTTATGGCATTTTTTAAAAGCCCCAGTCTCCTGTGTATAGGGGTTGGTGGCTGGAAAGGGGTTTTATTCCACGTGCCATCTTAATTTTGATTCAGTTCAGGTAAATGGTTGTCTAGTGGTGTCGCTGTGTTTTTGGTTCTCTTAAAAGTGGGAGATACAGTTTGTTGTAATTGAGAATTTAGCGAAAAGAAAGTCTCCTTTGAGAATTGGTAATGACTTGATAATTCATCAGTTAATCGTAGTCGAACAAACTTTACTTTGGACTTTACAGAAGTAAAATTTGCCTGTCGTGTTAAAATTCAACGCAGGCATCAATTACTGTAAGCGTTTCAGTATGGCATCAATATAGCTTTGGACATCCAGTAGCATGTTGGCCATTATATGTCGAATGCACTCCTCCTTAGAATATAGGTATGTGCGTTACATCCCCTACGTCGCCGAATGAAACACAAGGAGTAATGTTCGGGCTCAGCGCGGGCTATTTATTTCTAATAAGGGATTGATTCTAACCAGCCCACTACATCGAATCACCATAACCCAACTAATGGACCCAGAAGCAAAACTGGCAAAGAATTCTACTCTCTTTGCTCATCTGTGTGCTTGAGTGTCTCAACTGTCCTTGTCACATTTTTAGGTGAACAATCTTGTTTGTATTGCGGATGGAAAGAGATCCAACAGATTGTATATAGAAATGACCATCAAAAGATGAAGAGAGAAAAAACTTGAGGGATAGGTGCTTCATCTAGATTTTTTGATTATCATCCCATGGACGTAGTGTGATGCATTTCGATGGGGGTTAGCCAGAGGAAAAAATATTTGTAGTGGTTCAAAGAGAAAAATATGCTGCTAACATTTCGATGCCGAAGAGGAGAATGTGAATATTTCTGAGTTTGGTTGTTAGGTAGGAGCAGGAAGGGAGCTGTTTGTATCTGTGTATATGATCTTAAAAATTAGTAAACTTCTTCGAATCATCTAAAAAAGTTTTAGCTTAGTTTTATATATATATAAAGCTTTCGGTGACCCTACGATCATTTTGGATCAGCAATGTCAATATTGTTTTTGTTTTTTTTCTGTTTTTTCTAAGAAAATTGCTGGTATTCCTTTTAGATGATTCGTTTTGGTACGCGCATAGATTTCGACGAAGGTTCATTTTTGCAAGGTCCCAATATATATATATATATATATATATATATATATATATATATATATATATATATATAAGGAATTCAATTTAATATGATATAATACTATGTCTGATGGTTGATGGGTTTATTTCATAAAGTCTTCGATACGGTCAGCTGTTTTAGAGTGAAGCTTAAAATATAATGGAGTAAATACTTGCTAGGCAAACACATTGAGGGCAGATACAAAAATCTTGTAGCAAATCTTTACTTCATTATATATATATATATATATATATATATATATATATAGAGAGAGAGAGAGAGAGATGTATGGATATATGTCAAGGATTTAATATGAAATGATATGATACTATATGTGATGGGCAATAGGATTATTTCATGAAGTTTTATTAACTTGATGTAGAGTGGAGCTTAAAATATTATAGAGTAAAGACTTTCTTCACAAAAACGTTCTGGGCAGAAACAAATACTTGTTAATGCAACGAGTTTTTACCCCATTATATATATATATATATATATATATATATATATATATATATATATATCAAGGCCTCAATATAATACGATATAATACTATATCTGATGGGCAATCAGCTTATTTCATAAACTTCCATCAAGTTGATTTAGAATAGAGCTTGAAAAATAGCGGAGTAAAGACTTGCTACGCACACACATCCAGGGCGGAAACAAGAACGTGTTTGTGTACCAAATCTTTATTTCATTATATATATATATATATATATATATATATATATATATATATATATATATATATATATATATATATACATAATTTTTAGCAATAAATCACGCTGGAAATGGAAACATTTAGTCGATTGTAGCCATTTTTAAAGAGAGTTATGGCTGTAGATAACAAACTATACTTGGCAATACTGGAATCAAATCACTACCTGTGAGATGAGGTGCCCCAGACAAGCAGCAGATAAGATCAGAAACGAGAAGACCAAAAGAATTTTCGGAGTAATGCCAGTTCACAAATACATCTAGCGCCAGAGTATTAAATGGTTCAGACACATGACAGGTCTGGTTGGTCAACCGATAGAAACTGTCACATGATCAATGTCTTTTGGCAGCATGCCCTGTTGGAGGTGATCAACTAAAAATGAAAAAAAAAAGAGGCAATCAAGGAATAAGTTATTTTGCTGCCATTTTTCAGTCAGTGATCCTCAAAAAGTCCGAGTTTGAAAAAATTCAAAAAAACAAGAGTGAACGCTAGGGGACAAATTTAGCTTGAACTTAAATTGTAAATTGAACCGAAAGACTCATTTTGTGCTATTTTAGAAGAAAAGATACAAGACATAATCAGGAGTAAATGTAGAATATTTCAGCACTTTAGCTCTATTGGTACAGCCTAAATGCGTATCACAGAGCCAGCTGCCCAGAATACCTTGAAAACTGAAGAAACCTATGTTGACAGTTTTGATAGACGTTTTCTAATTGTCGGAGCAATGCCAGTCCACAAATACATCCAGTGCCAAAGTATTAAATGGTTCGGACACCTGACAAGAATGGCAACTGACCAAACAGCATTCAGAGCCTGTACTCTCACAAGTGCTTGCGTCCGGGCAGGATGACGGACTTGCTGGATTGAGGGCGTGGCAAAAACACTCAAGTCCCATGGCCTGTTCGTTACTGTGGCAACCAACCAAGCCATTGGCCGACGCTTCCATCTCCCCATGACATCCTGCAGTACACGTGGAAGACACAAGAAAAAAACAAAAAGGAAATAAAACAAAACAGGATCATAGAAGTACTGAGTGAGGGAAATGATGAGATAAATAAAATAAAAGACGTTGGGACTCGTGGGAGATTTACAAATGTATTTAAATAAATTAAAACTCGCTTTGATAACTTTGGCTACAGAACGTAACCTGCGTTTGTTTTTTTTGCTTTTTTGTTGTTTTTTCCTGTTTCTAGGACAACTGCCCCCTGGATAATTACTTCAGGATAATTGCCCCAAGATAACCTATTTCTCAGATAATAACATAGCAACTGTAGAACCAAAGTTAAAGTTTGTGGAAACGAAATATTTGACCATGTAAAAGATAACAACAATGTTGAAATTGTCCGGGCGGGAATTGTCTCAAATCATTTATTGTGGACACTTATTCAGGCACTTGTCCTATGGGGGATATTGTTCTGGGGCAGTTGTTCTGATACCCATCGCCCGACCCCTTTAGTGTAATTGGGGCACTCCTGGCAAGGAGACAGATCCCCACGAATTAGACACGCTTTGTGCCCTGGAAGCACTCCAATTATTCCAATCAAGAAACTAAGATTTTGAGCCCTCTTACAAAAGTCATTATCAGTGGCATATGGTGCTTTGTATCTTGGTCCTGCTGTGCGCTACGGATTGACCAGAAACGATATTTTAGCATCAGTGAAAAGTAATGGACTGCTGAATCCTCCATGGCACAATGTCAGGAAGGTGATGACGATTGTATAAAATACGGAATCAATGTGGAACAGAATCTTTGGTCACATTCATCTCTTTGGTTTAATCTAAGGTTTCCTCATTTCCAATCGATTCAGAGTTGCCATAGAGTAATTGTTCCACCATTAGGATCCCATTGGTATTCAAAAGTGCCCTCCTAACAGACACCTCCGTATTTCAAGCACATAACCTTACCAAAAGGCTGGACCTCAAACTGAAAAGCACGTATGGTACACAAGAGAAGTTCATGTTCAAAATAACATGTAAAGATCACAAGACAGCACAGTGTATCAGAGGGAGGCAGGAGTCAGGGATTCACAAAATTCACTACATAACACAAGCAGCAATTGGCAGACACTGTTGTAAGAATATCTGATACCCGCAAGACTCACGATGTAAGCCCCCTGAGACGCAAAATTGTGGCCGTCAAAAGAAAAGATGGCGTAACGATTTGGACAATCCGAGGGAAAACTGGGATTGTGACACCCATGAGTATGGCAAATCTTGAGAAAGATCTTTGTTCAACGATGGACGTTGATGATGATGGTGCTTTTACAGGGAATTTTTTAAAATTAATTTAATTATCATCCAAATTTTCACCAGTTCTTTTTAAACTTGAAATAATCCCCTAGGAGCCAAGTGACCTTATTTGAGAATGAAGTTCTCCACATTGTCTTGTTTGGGAGCCTAATACGGCAGGCCTTAAATTCTAGAATTCTTTTTTCCTCAGAATCGGTTGCCGTACAGCGTTAATATCTAAACTCATTTTTTTATGCAAATGTACAGAATAACAGAATAATGGAATTACATCTTCTCAAAAATCCAAAAAAAAAAAAAAAGAAAGAAAAAGAGGCCAGAAGAGAAAAAGGAGAAAGCAAAAACCAGGCTAGCAAAACAGGGAAATTGATAATTAAACGATAAAGGAAAAAGAAAATCTTGCTGGCAAAGTAATTTTCTCAATTTCAAATGGTCTGTTGGGTTGAAAGGCTGACAGGAATTCGACACAGGTACAAACGATGATGGCACTAAATGCCAGTAGATTGTAGCAGAATTAAGAGATGGAAAAACGCTTGGAAATTCCGCAAAAAAAAGGAAAATTGAACGATGAGTTGAACAAAGAAAGGAAACAAAAACTCATTCAGAAAAAAAAATGGAAGTTATCAATCATGCCCAATAGTTCTTTGT
Organism: Thysanoteuthis rhombus; assembly: GCA_963457665.1. Taxonomy (NCBI): domain Eukaryota; kingdom Metazoa; phylum Mollusca; class Cephalopoda; order Oegopsida; family Thysanoteuthidae; genus Thysanoteuthis; species Thysanoteuthis major. The sequence goes on from OY735224.1 coordinate 33,755,922, forward strand.
GATCGATCAATAATCTTACTCCGACTAGTTGACCCAGAATGGCAAGAATTTCAGATTTTAAATGTCTTTGTTTCAGCAGTTGAGGAACAGGTCTGATTGACCAGTTTCTTTTGAATGCATGCTGTGTCAGGGCTTGACAATTAGAGCATTGGAAACGATCATCTTTGAACTTTACATTCCAGATTTGGATTTTTGTGATTTTCTGGCAAAGAGCATTAATAAGATCAGGGGGAATGCAATAAGACAGCTGATGGCAATCCCGATATAGAACTTTGTATATTGTTTTGAAAAGACGAAAGGGCGCAAGGATCAGTGATAGAAATCACAAGCTGGGGAAATACTTTGAAAATAACTAAGGTGCCATTGCTTAAGGATCATTTTTCAGTCCGATTGAATTACCAATCTTTTGTACAATGTTAGGAAAATATTAGAAGTGTCTTTAAAGTTTACAAAACATTCTATTGTTTGTACAAACTATTGTTTGTAGGTCGACATTTACAAGCCTTTTCGAAAATTCAGAATCTAGGACACGGGTTCCACTCCAAGTTACACAAGCAAATATTGGTCAGTGTCTAAACACTTTTTGTTTCCTCTTCCCCTTAATCGATACAGGATAGGCCTTTTGGGTTGAGATATTCATTGCTTATGAAAAAAGAATCGAAAGTGAAACAAAACGGCTGTCAGATTGGATCTAACCTTCATCGTTTTAACTTCAACGAAATTTGTCGGGAAAAAAATATTTATTTCTTTTGTTGGATTCAAAAGGACTCTTTAATTTTAAATCGCTGGAACTTGAAAAAGCTGTAAGTTCGCAATGGTAATAAATCAAAGCGCATAGAAAATCAAACACTCGACGATTAATGAGTGAGACAGTGTCCTATGTTGACTTCAGGTGAAAAAAAATGCAAATCACCGTTCGTTTGAAAGATTTTAAAAAAACATCACAAGATGGACCTTAATTACTCAAATCAATATGGGCACATAATCAAGTTCTTAAGTCTCACCCAAATTTATTACTCCTAAATTACGAAAATTAATAATGAAAATGTATCACGAATATTCTCCAGAATGCAAATTATTCACTGGTAATTGAGCACTGTGTATGAGTCTATCTATCTATCTATCTATTTATCTATCTCTCTCTCTATTTATATCTATCTATCTATCTATCTATCTATCTATATATATATATATATATATATATATATATATATATTGGTGAGCTCTCTGGAGAGCAAGCTCGACTTTAAGAAAAAAAGAAAATCCAACTACTCCAAAAGAGGTTACACAACCAATGTATCTTACTGATAGTCACCTATGGAGCTGGAAAATGTCACCTAACAAAAAGATCGACCCCTAAACTCAAAACCATGCGACGTACACATGGGAGAATCTGGCTCAACCTCGTATGGAGAGTTAGCACAGTATATCAGAGAAAAAATAAAGGCCCAAGAAATCATATGCAATACTGTGGCCAACAAAAAGTTGGACGGTGTGACCAGCTCGATAAATTCTGAAAGTACTGGCCCGGCAATGCCCATGATAGGGAGGTCTGGCGAATTTTAGGGAAGGTCTTCGTCCAACGACAGTTGCTAACAGGCAGTAGCTGCTGCTGATGAGACTCCAGATAGCGTGGTTGCTTTAGGTACAACATTTTTTAGGTATTCCTTTTGTGATACTGTTTTCTCAAACAAAAATCCTATCAATAAAATTCTAATCAAAGCTCAAATCCTAAATGAGGCTCGTCGTTCATTTCCCTTGTATTTTATTTATAGTGCGTCGTGTTTCTCATTCGATTCACGCAGAAGAAAATGGCTTCCCTGTTGGTGTCTTCCGTGGTTCATTCATCAAAACAAGTCGATTGAAATTTAATAATTTATTTTCAATTCTGACTAATGCCGATCGGCGACAGGGCAATGGGGACCGTCGTCTGTGACGAAAACGCCTGTCTCACATAGAATCATAGACAAATAGATGAACAGGAACTATGGATCGATCAATAGAAAAGGAGAACAGTTCTGATTAGTCATTAAAAAGAAACTGTCTCGTGGCCAACATCTTTTGGTTATGTTTGGGGTGATCAATTAAAAAAAATTGAAAAAATTGGAAAGAGGGGGGGATCAACGAATAAGTTACTTTTCTCGCCTTTTGTCCGGCTGCGATCACGAAAAAAGGTCCGAATTAAAAAAAGAAAAAGAAAAAGCCGAAACAAAAAAGTGATCAATTTAGGTTAAATTCTGTTGCGAACTGAACCCCACCTCTATCAATGACTTCAGAGGAGGTATTCATAAAAATAATCCCCCAAGATAACGCTTTTTTCGGATATGATAATGAGGGGATGTTTTGATTTTTATGTTTGTAGCCCCCTTGGTATACGTGTATTTCTACCCAGCCAGACCAACTAAACAACAGGGAGAAACCATATTTTCAGTTCTGGTGACAGTTTTGGTTGACGGTTTCTAACAACATCAACTGAGTAAGAATTTTTTTAAAATGAAAGAGCTAAAGGACAAAAGAAACAAGTAAACGACTGAGCAATGAGAGTAAGTGAATAGTACTTTTGTCTAATTTTGCAACAGATCACGCAAATCAGCATTCAAATCCTGGCTTATATCTGGGTTTGAACACCAATTACGTACTGCTGAATACGCAACTTTCTCAATCTGCGAATGGAGCGGTTACATTAAGTAGATATTATCAGATAGTTAATGGCTGAGACATACAGATAATTGTAAAATATACCATACTCCTGCGAGTTCGAGGGAGGGTGATCCATCAAAGTTTCAAGAGCATCTTTGCCTTGAAAGTATTCAGCCATTCATTATCAACGAAAAAAAATCTACTGGGAGCATGGCGCCTTGGTTTTCTTTAAAGCCCTTTCCTCATGACTTCTTGCACTTACCCCAACGTCCATTCTGTAAAATCCTTTTTCTCGAGATCACCATCAGCTGTGTCCCCCTTAATCTCTCCCACAGTCTTGAATCAAGTTTGGAAGAGTCATGAGTTACAGGGAATAAAATCTGGACCGTAGATGGGACTGAAAACCATGCAGGAGAAGCAACAAATGGCTTGGTTAGTCATTGAGAATGCGATGATCGCACAGTTCACAAGCTCACTCAATTACATTTCACTGTCGACTGAATAACCCCACAGGAGAGTTTCGACACCTGCACAGTAAGATCCCATCTTACGTGCTGCGAAGTTACTTCAAGGCCGTAAGAACGATTCTTGGGGTGTTCTGGATTTTTTCCGGTTAGACCATATATATACACAAAGCTTCATCGGAAATGATGTTGAAAAATTACTTTTTTTAAATAGCGTTCAGCCTAAGTTCTGCATTCATTTTTTATCTAAACTTCCGTTCTTCGAAATTAGTTCTGATGGCACTGCGAAACAAGTAAAATACTTTTTTTCCTAAATGGTCGATGACTTCATAATTATGATATATAGCTCATATCACACATGTAGTTTGTTATTTTATATTGGGTATTATCAAAATGTATTGTGAATGAACACCATTTTATTCTACACATTATTTCCCTTTTTTTTGAAACACAGAGCTCATTTATGTAGATACCCCCCCAAGCGAATTTAACGATGAGGGATCATGAAGTATAAGAATGGACGTGACTCATTGTTCGTGTCACTTCTATAGAGTGTTCAATGACACACACACACACACACACACACATATATATATATATATATATATATATATATATATATATATATATATAAGCAAAAATATTCATCCGATTGAGTAATCATACGGATTATGCTCAATTTGTATCAACAAGAAGTGGAAAACAAAATGGCGTTTGCCAAAATATTGTGCAAGTCGAGACAAAATGGCGTCAGTAAATTGCTGATAGAGAAAACATTTTGTTCCAAGGAGACGGTGCGATTTCTTAGGGAATAATTGGCACGAAGTGTTTTCGGCAGAATAAGGATATACGTATGCCTGCAAGACAATCATTAACACACCCATATCTGTATACGTGCAGGGAAGTTTTTAACTCGACCAAAAAAATTTTTTACTTGCTGAATAACTTTGCAAACTTCTGAAAAGATGATAATCGCTCGTAGTAATGTTCGGAGAGTATGATGGATAGGCATAAGTTCCGAACTGAACAATGGCATATTGTCGTTTGTATCACGGATGTATTCCTAGCTACGGATGCACGAAAACGCAAATAGATTCGTGGTCAGTGAGAATTTCCCACGCCCAAACCCCTATTTTTCTGGCCCTTTTGGTATGGATTAAAGTGTAGTATCTGTTCCACGGCATAGGCCGAGGCACCGGTCCTGACACTTGCCTGTCGAATGGGCCGGAGAGGATGTGTGTCAAAGACTGAGTGCGCCAGTGCCATGTGTTAGCCAATGAGGTTTTACGCACATTGCTACGTGCTTTGGGAACCCTCAGGTTTCCTTTCTATTTCTTGGCTCAGCTGGTGGGAGAGCAAATAAATAGTCCACAGTATATACCGAGGCGCTGGTACTGACAATTGCCTGTTGTATGGGCTGGATATTATGTGGTGATGAGCATCAAAGACTGGGTGCACCGGTGCAATGCGTTAGCCAATGAGGTTTTACTGAGGTTGCTTAATGCTAGGCGCATCGGGAGCTTTCGGATTCGTCCCTTGGCTCTCCCACTATTACTCGGCCCAGCTGCTGAGGATCAGTTGCCCCAGGGCAGCACTGTCCCATTGCTTTTGGAGGGACAGGTCGGGCTCGTCTTGACGCTTCCGTGACTGCAGTTGCTTTGCTGGAGCTATTTTTGATGGGTTGCTCCTTTTTTACCCACGCAAAACCTTGACCTTGTGTCGAATTTTGCTTTGGTGGGAGAGTAAATAGATAGTGCCCTTTTGGTTCCATACTCTTAAGAAGTCGATGTTACAAACAATGATCAAGTAAAAATAAATTAGGGATTTAATGAGAAGTCTTTTAGTGTTTCAGGAATTTTTTCAAAAGTTTCTGTAATTAGCGGATGCATAATGCATTGTGAAGGAGGAGAAAAATAGTTTCAAATTTATTATTGAAAATAAGTCCTTAAAAGCCTCTCTCGGGTGACACTCTCATCAGAGGATGACCCGTAGGGAAATGTTTAGAAAGCAGGACTTTGAAAAAATGTCATTTGAAACGACATCTCTCAAAGTTGTTCAAATTATTTCCACACAGCATACTTAAACATCAGTAACTCAGAGAATACTCGTGATAAAACCACCGGCATCAACAGCATCGGGGGGGGGGACCCGAAAATAGAGAACCATGCAACGTGCACATGAAAGAATTATGCTGGGCCTCACATGGAGAGACCACAAGACAGCACAGTACATCCGAGAAAAGATAAGAATTAGGGACATCATAGAATCTATCAAAAATCTCAAATGGTGGTGGGCCGGCCATGTTGCAAGAATGGCAGACTATCGATGGACATCGCGACTCACAACATGGATCCCCCGAGACCACATGCCCAACCGAGGCCGGCAAAGTGTTAGATGGAGAGACGAACTAGACAAGTTCAGGAAATACTGGCTCCGTGACACCCATGATAGGGAAGTGTGGCAAATCCTGGGGAAGGTCTATGTCCAACAACGGACGCTAAAAGACTGATGATGATGTTGATGATGATGATGATGATGATCAACAGCAGCCTGTTAGCAACCCCAAAACCTTCCTAAAAATTCACCACACCTCTCTATCATGGGCATCACAGAGCCAGTACTTTTCGAATCAGTCTAGATCGTTACACCATCTCACTTTCTGTCGGTCACAATTTCGCATATTATCTCTAGGGATCCATGTTGTGAGATGTGATGTCCAGCAGCTGTGTGATATTCTTGCAATATGTCCAGCCCATTACAATGTTTTCAGATGGTTGCTTTGATATCTCAGACTATTGGTGTTTTTTTTTCTGTAATATGATCTCATCATCTCTCGATGTGAGGTTGAGCCTGATCCTCTCATGTGCACGTGGCCTGTTTCTCACTTCGTGGGTCAATCTTTTGCGAATTGAAAAGAAAATGCTGATTTGGGGGTCACTCCCTACAAGACACCCGTGAATAATCCTTATCTCCCAAATCTATGTTTTGTCATTGTCAAAAAAAAAAAAAATTCACCATGATATCCAACTGATATTCAGCATGAATATGTTGAGCCAAATGGCTGAAATTTTAAGCACCAAATCCTTATCATATTTACAAAAAAGATGTTTTATTTTTTGTGCCCGCTTGTCATTCTGAAATTTCTGATTTTTTACTTATCACTGTCCAAACTGAAGGCGAAAGTGGTAACTTATTCATTGATCCCCTATTTTTCGAATTTTTTAATTGATCATACCCAATGTAGAAAAGAGATGTTGTTGATTACGTTACAATTTCCATCGAGTGACTTTTTAAAAAAGATATTTTCAAACTTGGTGTTCACCGTTTGTGCGTTATTATGACATCAAGCACGAAGTGAAATACAAGCGATGTTCATCACTTGGATAAATGTATCAGTTGTTAGATACATCCAAAATCCCAGTTCTCCTTGATTTTATGATTAGGCTTTCAAGAATCTGAGGAGTTTTCTTTAAATTCACCATGTCCAGTATCCGTGCATTGTTCACTGGGCGTGTACTAATAAAAATGTTAGTGCCCATCAGTCTATGTTTCCTTAGTATGAGTTTGAATGATACTTTGATCTGAAATATCAGGTTATAGAATGAGCGCGCAGCGTTCTCACAACATGCTGAGAACGTTAATGATCATCAGCATTTTGTGCCGTGGAAAACGACACGATTGTAATGCTCTTGCTAAGTTTTGATATTATCTAAATCAAAATTGCCGAGCGATCAAATTTTCTCATCTCATGCCCTGAAACGAATTGCGAGTAAATCTATGTGATATCCTGATAGTTGTCAGTCCAACATATGCATTTGATGTTCGTACATCATAGAGGACACAATCCCCGAAGGGCAAGAAAATTCGTAGATGTTATTAGCATTGTATAATTGAAATTTCCGAATGCATACATTATACATCACATCACATACGATGAATGAATACATTAACAGTAATGATAAGATTATGTGTTTATATTTTTTTGCAAAGGATCACGTATCTTATATATTTATCAGGTTCGACTGGGGATGAGAACCTATGTATGATATTCACAATAGTTATTTCGTCTTGTTTATAATTCTAGTGCATTTGGTCGTATGACAAAATAGGTTTATTGCAGTCTAGTTATTTTTGTGTCCATTACTAGTCAGTACTATTCATGGTGATTATTAATTTTCTTTAGGGTTATTCAACGGGATTTGATAGTAGTTTTATAGCCAACATGAGAATCTGATGTCTGAGCAGCATATAAGACACAATCCTCCAAAGGTCGAAAAGATAAAATATGTTTACTAACTTTATCTATCTATATATCTATCTATCTATCTATCTGAAAAATACATCCTTGTCATTATCATCATCGTCACCATCATCGGTCTTTCAACATCTGTCGTTGGAAATACACCTTCACAGGATTCGCCACAATTCTCTATCAGGGGCGTCGCAGAGCTGGTATGTTCTGAATTTGTCTGTTGAATCTCTCCATCTTGCATTCTGCCGGCCTTGGTTTCGCGTGTTATCCCTGGGGATTTATGTTGTGAGTCGTGATGTCCATCGGTTGTCTTTTATTCTTGCAACATGGCCTGCACATTGCCATTTAAGTTTTTAAATAGATTCGCTGATGTCTTGGACTCCTGTTTTCTTTCTGATATACTGTGTTGTCTTGTTATCCCTCCATGTGATATTGAACATGATTCTCTCAAGTGCACGTTGCATGCTTCTCAGTTTTACCGTTACAGTTGATCTCTTTCTTTTTCTTTCCTTCCCACTATCTCTCTCCACACACACACACACACACACACACACACATATATATATATATATATATATATATATATATATATAAAATAAATATACATATATATATATATATATATATATATAGAGAGAGAGAGAGAGAGGGGGGGATAGGTTGATGGATAGAGAGAGAGAATAAACAAATATAAATAATGTTCAGAAAAACGAGAGAACTGTTTTCCTCTCTATATATTCACTAAACTTAGCTTTGGACAGCACATGGCAAAAGAATATATTGCATCAACCTCTCCTATCCAAGAGTCGTGCTGAGGCAGGATGAATGATTGACTCCACTTTGGGTGCTTGTCGTGTTTATTCCTAATTTACACATCGAAAACGGCCCAAAGAAGTGATGTGATATATGGAGTCCGAGTTGGGGTAGCCGAAGCCATAACCATCGCAAGAGCACTTCTCATTAGCTTGTCTTGAGTCAAGCTTAGTAAATATCTGGCCCTAATTTTACTCTATGCTAAGCTTAGAATATCATGTGGTTTCAAGTCATTCTAAGCTAGGCATGGTTATCTATTTTTTGGCTTTATACCGTACCAATTTAAGTATCATGTACGACTCGGGAGTTCTATAAATGGTACTCATTCTTGAGAATAAGAAACCAGGAATTAATTTTATTTTGCCCTCACATATAATTTACTTTTTAGAGAAAGCCAAACTTTTATGTTTTCTGAACTCAAAAAAAATTATGATTCGATGTTGATTATTGTGATTCCTTTTTTTTTTTTTGTCACTCGTCTTTCACTTTTACTTTTTGTCAGTCTCCTACCGAGTGATTCTATTTCCCTGAACTAACAACAATGACAATTCGAAATTTTGGGTCGAGACTGAAAACTGTAAAGTTTGAATTGATGGATAGAGAGAGATGGGAGAAGAGGAAGGCAAGTATTATCTATACGTCATCAATCAGCTGAAGGAAGACCGAGAGGAAGAGGGACATAAATAAATAAAGAAATAGATAAATAAAGAAAGAAAGGAAGAAAGAAAAAAAGAAAGAAAGAAAGAAAGAAACTTGGAGATGAAAAAAAGTTTGGGGGGGATGAAAAAAGAAAGAAAGAAAGAAAGGAAGAAAGAAAGAAAGAAAGAAAGAAAGAAAGAAACTTGGAGATGAAAAAAAGTTTGGGGGGGATAAAAGAAAGAAAGAAAGGAAGAAAGAAAGAAAGAAAGAAACTTGGAGATGAAAAAAAGGGATGGAAAGTTTGGGGGGGATAAAAAAAGAAAGAAAGAAAGAAAGAAAGAAAGAAAGAAAGAAAGAAATAAAGAAAAAAAGAAAGAAAGAAAGAAAGAAAGAAAGAAAGAAAGAAAGAGTGAAACCTGAAGATGAAAAGAGAGAGGGGAAAGCTGTACGAGCAGAAAGGAGAAAGAAAGAAAGAAAGAAAGAAAGAAAGAAAGAAAGAAAGAATTATCTAGATTTTCATGTCATCTATCCAGAAAAATATCTAGATACTATTTTCTAAGTCCCTTTCCCAATATAAAGATCTTTTTACTTAAAGGAAGAATGTTTCTTAGAGATGTCGAAATATTTTGAAAGTTTTGCTCAGAGTGGAGTGTTACCATGAAGTAAACAGTCTTCTTTATCTCATATTTTCCTCCCACTTCCTTTCTCTATCTTTTTTTCTTACTTTCTTTTGATAATTTTGCTCTTTTTTCTCTCCCTTTGAAATTTATTCTTTCTTTCTCTTTTTGTTCCTTCTCCCTATTTTTCTTAGTCTTCTTTCCTTCCCATTTCTCTTTTGGCCTTATTCTCTTTTTTAACTGCTACGTTTTCTCTTTTTTTTCTCTCTTTTTCTCTTTTTCATTATTCTTTCTTTTCTTTCCCCCAGCTTGTACCTGGACATCAGAGTAAGATAAGAGTGAAGTATTGATCCACAGTCGTATCCTCGTATTCGGACAGGATACAGCATAAACCAAGCCTGTCTGGTCTGCGAAATCCTAATCCTTAAGAAGCACCCTCCCATTGCACTATAAGGAGATGGTCTCGAGTAGTCCTGAAGCCATTATGATTCTGGTGGCATGGACATTGTCTTTGTCCACGTGAACACGTGTAGAACACAAATGAACCTCGACCTCGTGCCGTAATTGCCCTTGTGAGACGTTGAATGAATCTCCTTCCTATTCCTTCTCTGCTTTCTCTCCTCTGTCTTTACTATCTAATTATCTTGACTTCTTTTCTTCATCACCATGGATCTTTTCTTTCTTTTTTCCAGGACTCCCTTTCTTACTTCCTCACTCACTTATTCATCGTTCATTAAATAGAAATGCAACTATGGGCATATCCTCCGACTATTCATATTAGAAATACGTATTCCACATTAAGACTAAATATTAAATTAATTATGAAAGCATTTATCTCGGCCTTTGCGTCACCGGCAGCTATTTAGCTCGATGGCAAAAGTATCGTTACGTTAAAGCAGCTACCCTATCGTTGACAGGTTCGGTTCCTGCAGCAGCCCCATCTACTCTGATTGTTTATTCTATTTACATTGACAAGGACGGGTGATACATTAGCCATGTAACGATGGGAGATCATATCGAAAAAATTCTAAATAATATAACGCAATTTATAATTCAATCTTACAAGTACAGAGGGGAATGTATCAGGTACATTTTATTCATTCATTTCTTGTAAGCTTTTTTATATATCCCAGCTGATAACGCCAAAAAATTGCCCTGTCAGTTTAGTTTCTATCTCGACCGATCTAAACTTATCTGAATTATTATTCAAATTATTTATACGTAGAGTTATTTACATAAAATTGTAATGCTATTCTAGCATTTCATAATTCTTCGGGAGAACGAAAATCAATGTGTTTTCGCATCTTCGTTTTTGTTATAGACTTCCAAGTCTTAACTTCCTCATTAAACAATAAAAGTCCTAATTAGAAACCATCAACTAAAACTGTCACCAAATTTGTCAGCATAGGTTTCTAGGTTTCAAAGTGGGTTCGGCTGGTAGGTCGTTTGACTTGCTGGCTATCTATCTATGTATGTGTCGAACCCACACAAATTGAGCTACAGGGCTGAGAATTGAAACATTCACTCATTATGACAAGAAGAAACGTTTTGCATCTTTTTTAGTTTCTCCTAAATAGGATTTTAGTGGGTGGTCCAATATACAAGGTATGCCTATATTAAATTGGCTCCTTGGCTTGAGTTATTTAAGGTTCAAGGTCACTTTTTGAAAATTCAGGTTAAATGATGAACAAAAGGCGAGAGAAGTAACCTATTCATTGAAGCCTCCTTTTTCTAATTGATCACCTCAACACGGCATGCTGCCAAAAGACGTAGGTCACCTGACAGTTTCCATTAAATCAAACCTGTCTAATTATTTTTTCTAATCCATTTCTCGTTTTCTACGTAACCAAACTATCGTCACCTGGAAGTTTGGCGAAACACAATCCTCCTCCGAATATTTCAAATAATTTGCATGGCAGTGATAGAGTGCTTTCATCCGATTCCGTAGGTTGTGGGTTCAATCTACGCCCGAGTTACACCAAAACCTTTTAAAATGGTATTCAGTGGGTCTCTCCTAAGTGCTTGGTATAAACTGTGGGAAGCATGGAAAAAAATGGATTCGCCCCCAAAACACTCTTGAAAACATAGGTGCCCCTTCAAAACAGTACCGGGAGTCGAAAACACTGTACTGAGTTACGGCACCATGGACTGGGTGCCTGGCATCCAGTTAATTCTGCGGTAAATTTGTTGTGAGGTGAGTTTGTTAATAGGACAAACCAAATGAACGTTGAAAATAGTAAATGAGATTTCTGGACAATATCATTGTGATAGTATCGCAGCTTGCGTAATCAGTAAGTAAGCAATAATCTCCATTGAAACAAAAATTCACCAAATATATCATTATATAGTAACAGTTCTACTTATATAAAAAAAAGCGGAGTAAATTGATTTGCATTAATCTAATTCCTAGTACCTATAGTAAATTTCAAAGGGAACATTGTTTTATCATCCCAATATATTCAAATATCTTTACCGTACATAGAGCTAGTGTAAACCATTTTAGAGTCTCAGCACTTAAAATAACAGGGAACAAATTTTCAAAGCAGGGACAGGTGGAACTGTAGCTAGCTTAAGAGCACTTTTTTATAGTTCGATATGTCTAGAGATCGCACCTTGGTCACGTAGTCTCCAGTACCAAATTTCTATGAGACAATATCGATAGAAAAACACGCAAATGATCCAGACCCCCTTGCTAAATAGATTCTGTGAGTAGATCTTCGATAACAAAACTGGAATTTCATACATTCGATACCAAAATATCATAATTTAAGATTATGCGCTACAGCCTGAGGCATTGGGAAGAATAAATTGAAATAAAAGTTAAAATTAAGGTTTAATGCATCAAAATATTAACCTCTCAGATTATACGCGATTGCTTTTAAGAAATTTGAGAAAATTAGGTTGAAATTAAATAAACACTAGAATTAAAATCTTATACGTTGAATAACAAAATATCAAAAATTAATCTTATGCGCAACTAATTTCATGAAGTAAAAATACTGAATTAAAATCAGACAGGTCTGGTTAGCCACTCAATAGAAACTGTCAGGCAACCAACGTAGTTGTGTTGAATGCTAAAGATTGGAACGGATTGAAAAGGGGGTGATCAATGGATAAGATATTTTTTCCGCCTTTTGATGGAAAGTGATCGATAGAAGAAAGTCTAAATTTTCAAAAAAAAAATGGAAAAAACTAAACAAAAAAAAATGGTGAACATGTACGGACAAAAGATTAATTCAGCAAAAACTTACGTTGTAACAGAGCCATTTCTAAAAAAATGTATTTAGGGGTTAATTGCAAAAAAAAAATACATTTCAAAATATAAGAAGAGTACATGTTTGAATTTTCAGCCCTGTAGCTCAATTGCTACTGATACATACATAACACGTCTATACGTAGCCAACCTGCCAGTCTAACAGACCAACATAAAAACTGAAAAAAAAACGTATTTATACAGTTTTAGCTATTGTTTTGGTTGACATTTTCTAGTAACGAAATATCAACATTTAGTCTTATGAGCAACTGCTTTTGAGCGATGAAAAGACTGAATCAAAATCAAGTAAAATCTAAAAATTAAATTCAATACGTTTGATATCAAAATATCAAAATTCAAGATCAGGTCCAACTGCTTTCAAGAAACGATTTTTACTTCAAAATCGTATTTTTTTTCATCACATTTTTATATGTTGGTTCATATCTTTGCAGTCTGTATTTTTTATGGTTTTAACACCCTGAATGTACATTTTGACGAAGAAGCATTTGCCAACCTCCTTTCACATTTCAATACACCAATTTGGTTCAAAATATTTCGTTGACTAGTTCTGGTGAGACCAATTGGTGCACTGCTAGATGCTTCTGAACTATCTACAGTCTCTGTAATATATCTATTTTCATCAATGTTCCCAGTAGTCTTTCTTTCTTGTCTCTTCTTGAAAGGGGAGAAAATAGTCTGTGTCCATTTTAATGTCTAAATTCCTTGTAGGCTGATGATAACAATTAATCATAAGTCCAAACCTTTGGCGTGTTTATGTTTAATTATAGATGCAAGTCCTTGGACATCAAATATTGGTGGTAAAAAGAAGTTCCGGATCATTATGGTCAGCGACATGTGAAATTAGACTTTTTGCTTCACCCATATTTACGTATTTATCATTACGTGTTATTTATGTATATTGCTTTGAATCTTCGGTGAGCTCTCTGCTATGGATGCACAAAAGCGTAAAACTACTTTAGTGTCTTTAAAGAACATCGGGCATAAAAATTCTTTTCGGTACAACGTAGGGAAAGGTGGTCCTGACCAGAAATTGTCAAGTTCCATAATCTCGCTCATTTGATGTTACGAATAGCGAATAACTAAAAAAACATTAGAGAATTATCAAAAGAAAAAATGCATTGGGCTCTATTATACGCTGACAACAGTGTGTTAATCCAAATTCAGTTTTTCATTAATTCTTCAATTTCTACAATCGGTACCACCCACCACCTTACCTGGAGTATGCCAAAAGGCTTCAACTGCCCCTTGCTTTTTTACAGATACTGAAATATTCTTACGTCTCTGTGCATCCGTAGAAGAGAGCACATCCAAGATACAATTATAAATAAACCACTGTATCATACATCACTTATCTTGGCAATACATCTAAATTTAGAAATAAGATATCTGAATTTGCAACGCTGAAGAGAAGAAAACGAAATAAGTTGAGGCTGTAGTTTTGTTTGTCGTACGAGAAATCATTTTACATGACAATTATGGAAGGACGGCTCAAGCACAATAAAGTCCGGCTCCTTCTAAATATGCACTTTTGAAACTTCGGGGTTTTAAGTAAAATTGAACAAATCTCAGTCCGTCTGTGTGTCCATGTATGCGTAAGTGTGTGTGTGTACAACGCAGTTACTCAACAACTGGCTATTATATGTACTGGAAATACTCAGGATGTATAATTCAACTCACAAAGCATCGGGGTGGATATTTCAAAAAAAAAAACAAAAAATTCAACATTTCATTCACTTAGCAACAAATTGTCCTATCGATAAACTGACTTAGCAACCAATTGAGCCTAGACTACTGTACCGGAGACGAATTGTCCAAGCACTCATTTTTAAAACAATACTGAACTAATCTGAATAAATATCCAGAAAGACTTTCTTTGGAGTTACCTAGAAAAAACTAAAAAAAACAACAAAACATTTCATTTACTTTGCAACAAATTGTTCTATCGATGAACTGACTTTGCAATAAATTGACCCGAGACTACACTACCGGAAACAAATTGTCCTGGCACCCATTTAATCAACAATGCTGATTTGATATGAATAAATATCCAGAAAGACCTTCTCTGGGGTTACCTGGAAAAAAAAACCTCCATTTCATTCACTTAGCTACGAATTGTCCTATCAATAAACTGAAATCGCAACAAATTGACTACAGTACCGGAGACGAATTGTCCAAGCACTCATTTCACCAACAATGCTGATTTGATATGAATGAATATCTAGATATACCTTCTCTGAATTACCTAAAAAACACTTCAACATTTAATTCATTTAACGACGAATTGTCCAATCAATAAATTGACATTGCAACAAATTGACTACAGTACAGGAGACAAATTGTCCTAGCACTCATGTCAACAACAATGCTGACTTAATCTGATTAAATATTCTAAAAGACCTTCTCTGGAGTTACCAAAAAAAAAAAACACTCCAACATTTCTTCACTAACGACGAATTGTTCTATCGATAAACTGACTTTGCATCAAATTGACTACAGTACCGGAGACGAATTGTCCAAGCACTCATTTGAACAACAATGTTGACTTAATCTGAATGAATATTCAAAAAGACCCTCTTTACACGCGTTCATTCCGGATAAGCAAGACGTTACAGTAAAAAACCAGTGTAGCATTTAAAAGGTAATCACCCAATAAACCGAATTCACTCGATGTGGTTGGAAAAAATTGACTTCAACCATACAGAGTCAAAACGTCAACCGACCATCAGTGAAGCAATGACATCCACGTAACCCCATCCCGTTGTCAGAATGTAATTTATCACATGCCTGTTTACTCGATAGAAAGCCATTATGCAATGAATTTATTTTGGCAACAAGCCGTTTTGGGGGTGATCAATTAATAAATCGTAAAAAAGGGTGATCAATGAATAGGTTATTAATCTAGCCTTTTGATGAGCAGTGAGCACAGTATATAAGGAAGAAAATGGGTGTCTGTGACATCATAAAAAACTACTAAAAAACTCAAATGGCAATGGGCAGACTATGTTGCAATGGACATCACGTCTCACAGCATGGATCCCCAGAGATCACGTAAGAAACTGAGGCCGACAGAACACAAGATGGAGAGATGAAATAGACAGATTCAGGAAATACTGTCTCCGCGACGCCAATGAGAGAGAATTGTGGCGAATCCTATGAATCTTGTGAAAACAAGTATGAATGCACAGACTAAGAAACTGATTTAAATAAACTTACATTGTAAATTGAAACCAGAATTTAAAAAAAAAACTATTTAGAGAAATTTTCAAAAAGAAAACGATTTTTCCAGACATAATAAGAATTAGATGTTTAAGTTTTCAGCCTCCTAAGACTTGAGGGCTGGTCAGTACCCGGGATAGATACTTATATACATAGCTAGCCAGCCAAACTAACTTAAAAACTCGAAAGACCCATGTTGACAGTTTTTGTGAAAGTTTTCTTGGTCAGTTTCTAACATCTCTACTTCTGAATCGAATAATATATCCCACTCCAGGATATCAGAAAAGAAGATATATATATATATATATATATATATATATATATATATATATATATATATATATATATATATACTTACGTAGTGGTACGTAAGCGAGGAAAATAGGCTCAGACTTGACTGTTCTATTGCAATATCACTACTAACATTGTCAACATAGGTTTCTTCAGTTTTCATTTAGGTCTAGCTTGATGGCTATCCATCTATGTATGTGTCGCACGTACAGGTCGTGCCATTAGAAAAGACAAAAAGAAACGGTAAACGTTTTTCTAGACATAATAAAATGTAAATGTTCAAATCTTCAGCCATGTAGCTCTACTGGTGCAGCTTGTACACGTGATACAACGCGTACATACACAGCTAACCAGTCAGACTGATTAAAAAACTGAAAGAAACCCATGTTGACAGGTTTGGTTGATAGTTTCCAATATTGACTTAATTGTTAATGTTGTGCACATGCGCAGAAAGAACCACAAATAAGCTGGGTGGAACGCGGCGAATATTGAAACGCGCAATTAACGAGAATGGAGACAGTTCCCTGGAGAGGAATGAGCCGTCGAAAATTATTTTTATTTTATTCGAAACGATTTGATGATTTACTTCGGTGAAAATGGCAAATTGAACTTTCCTCCAGTGTAAGGTATTTACTATAACTTTTCGTTGGCACCTTCGAAAAAATCACCGACTATTTCCAGTTTCCAGTACATTCTGGTGAATAAAACTAGGTTAAGCAAAGTCTGAAGAGTCAAACTCCTACTTCTGTTCCGACTTAAGATGTGTACTGCCAATTTCTTACAATATATATATGGAGTGAAGGTTTCAATCCTGCCTCGTAATATGGGATGGGATAATGGAAAGTCTATAGCCACACTGAAGAGTTGTAATACAACGAAACAGCTCTCTGTTGATGACACAATTATTAACGCTCCTCTATTCAAGGTTGACCACTCTTTAAGTGAGGTAATTCGTCCATTGTATGATTATGCAATGCTCTTCCATAGGAATAGAGCATTGTTTTGGACAGGGAATTTAATCTATAATAAAATATATCACTTAAATTCAGCCTTACTGACCGTCCAGTTCCGTAGCCCAGAGGTAGGATATCGGCCTCCAGGTCCGGAGCGAAGGTTTTAATCCTGCCTCGGGGTACTGGATCGGATAATGGAAAGTCTATAGACATACTGAAGAGTTGTAATACAACAAAACAGCTGTCTGTGGATGACACAATAATATATATATGATAAAAAGTTCAACGATACATCCACCATCAGTGATTTCCGATTTCACATAGATTATAAACGAACTAGTAACATCATTACGAGTAGTAGTAGTAGTTGTAGCAGAAGAAACGTGGTGAGGAAGGTAAGAATGCTTCACCTGCAGAATCTACTCGTTAAAAAACCAGTAAGTTCAAATTAAAGAGGTATACATTAAGTATTAAATCAGTAATTTTAATTCAAAGTGGGTGTACGATATTTCACCAATAGTTCGTAATGAATGGTTATTTTATTTGACTTGGGCTTCAAATATGTATATATGATATTTTAACGCTAAAAGTTGAAAGAAAATTGGAAAAGTTAGACTACAAGTTTTAGTTGTCAATACAAAAACGTTTGGCAACGCTATAAAGAAAACAAACAAACATTCATATACGTAATCTATTGATGATATCACACATCTTACTGTATGATAGTAACTGGTAAATAAAACGTTGAAAAAAGAACTCTCCTCATTATCTGTTGTTTGGTTTGACGGGGAGCGACCAACTCACCGAACGAATAAAAAGCTTGTGGACACATCAAAAAGATATTGAAAATATATACGTAGGAAATTGTATATTTTTAACATACATTTTCGTAAAAAAGTAAGACTGATGTGAGAAGGCCTGCAGCCAGACACTTAATCAGGATATTGAAAGCCTGCAAGGAAACGTTAATTTCATATATGTATCTATATATTCAAACGAAATAAGCCCTCGTTGTATTACTAATATAAATTTTGGTTGTTATGTAAGAATTATCAATTTAGGTCAGTTAGCAGCTTCTGGTGTTCACACATCTATTCATTAGGATGAAATTGGCCGGCCATGTTGCAACAATGACAGACAACCGATGGACATCACGACTCACAACATGGATCCCAAGAGATCACGTGCAAAACTGAAGCTGGCAGAATACAAGACGGAGAGATGAACTAGACAATTTTTGAAAATACTGGCTCTGCGACACCCACGATAGAGAATGGTAGCGAATCCTGGGGAAAGTCTATGTCCAACGATCGACGTTAAAAGACCAATGATGATGATGATGATGATGATGATGATGATGAACTTGGAAAATCCAAGTTAAAAGTTACACTGAATGATCGTAGCCACCAAAGGTGGCGGAGGGTACTTACCTATTTATAAAAGTGTGTTTGTCTGTGTGTTCCTGCGCTAAATGTTGTTGTACTATTTTGTCTACAGACTTCGAAATTGACTTCAAAATGAATATTCCACACGACCCTGTACAAAAATGTTTTGCTTCGTTTTGACCTTTTCGGCACGTGATTTTGACGGGTATACGTAATTAATAACATTCACATTTTCCGAAATCTGCATGATTTTTTTAAATTCTGATTTTAGATCTTTTCCTGAGTAAAACACCATTAATGTCATTAAAAAAATTTAATCCAATCGTATTTATCGTTTGTTGGAATTTCTTTCACATTACTTCGGATTTCGACGCTACGGTTATTCGATTATTGACTGTGATGATGAGTTTCTTACCATTGCAAGAATATCAAATTCTGATTATCGAGGAGTGCCCCTTATCTATTTACAAATAATCAAACGTACATTTTATAAATTACTTGACATCAAGTTTGATGGCTGCTGAAGGTGACTTTTAAGCAGGTGTGAACAGAAATTATCCCAAGAGTGACACACACACTCATACATACACAAACAAACATACGGACTGATGAATAAATGGCTATGAGAAAAATATAATTATATAGACGAAAATAGATACATAGAGAAATGAATCCATATATATATATATATATATATGTGTGTGTGTGTGTGTGTGTGTGTGTGTATGTATGTATGTATGTATATGTATATACGAATATAAATTGCGTTATATTATACAGAAACTCTTATTTGAAATGATCTTCTGTCATTAGATGGTTAATATATTACTTGGCCTAGAAAAGGTAAATAGAATAAACAATTATAGAAAATGAGACTCTTGCAGGAAACAGACCCGCAACTGATAGAGTAGCCGCTTCTGCGTAACGGCGCCTTTACCATTGGGCTGAACAGCTGTTGGTAAAGTAAAGACCTAATAACTATCTCCACTCCGAAATTCCAATCTCGTTTATTGCAATACCGGCGGCTGTTTAGCTCAATGATAAGAGCAAAGCTACGTTGAAGCGACTACCTATTGGTCGCTGATGCAATATCTGAAACAGCCCTATTTTCTTCATTCGTTTATTCTATTCAAATCGTCTAGACCAAATGATACTCTAACCGTTTGATAACGGGAAATCATTCCAAATAAAATTTTCTAGGTGATGTACCACAATTTA
>OY735224.1:33780683-33803183 GCA_963457665.1 Thysanoteuthis rhombus
ATATATATATATATATATATAAAACATTCCGTCAAAAATTACCGAAAGTTTTTCCTCAAACCTACATGTCTATATATTCATTCACTTAATTAGATGGGTGTCTGCAGAATGACCCATTTGCCAACGTTTTTGCTACGTGATTGATTCATGTTTTCACGTGTCTACACGTAAGTGAATCAGTGAAGCAGTAACAGCCGTGTATTCTCCCCTCCCTCCAGCAGACAATATATATATATATATATATATATATATATATATATATATATATATATATATATATATATATATATATATATATATATATATTCCCTGTGGAGATGGCTATGCACAAAATTAATTTAATGGCTTCATTCTTTTGTTGTTTGTATTTCTTTTTCAAAATAGATATTTTGTTCATTTTCCCCACCTTATTCCCTCTATCTTCCTATATTACTGAAAGAACTTTTTGTATCTTTCTTTTGTCACCATCTCTCAGTAATTCTATTTCCTTTTTATATTAAGCCGAGTATTTTCATATTTCTCCTAAATATAATTCTATATTTATTCTACGTAATCATATGTTATAAGTCAAGATTTCGAGGCCATATTTAGACAAAACATATTCAAGGAATATCTATTAGCTTCAGACACGGAAAAATATCCCCAAATATTGACAGATTACAGCTTTCATTCATTTTCCCATTTTTATATTTAGTATTTTTCCTACGTATAATTCTATATTCATCATATGTAATCCTGTGTAAGAATTTTCGGAGGCAATTTTTTAGACAAAACATTGATAGGCAATTTATATAGGGCTCATACTTTAGTTACTTTGAAATCTATTCACGATAGGAGGTCAACAAATATCTCTCGATTCCAGACAGGAAGATATCCTCCCCCAAATTTTACTATAAAAACTTACATCAATTTTTTCTCTTTTTATATTTTGCTGAGTTTCTTCGTATTTTTTCTAAATATAATCCAGGAGGTTTAGCTCAGGATTTGGGATGTCTTTGCTCCTCGAGAACTTACGTCCAACTTTCAGTGAGATTTATTTGTAAAAATGCAGTAGCACTCTCTATGAAGCTTTTGGGACCACATCCCCAAATGATTAGGTCGTTTTCAAGTAGGTTTTCCTCCTCAACAACATCTCTAATGTTCACCGTACGTAATTATCAATAAATACGTAATTATGTGTTCAGTTTCGAAAACGGATCTAAAAATATTAGCAACCTATATATCGATAAATTTCAATCAGCTTCAGATGATTTAAAAAATCACAAAAATTGTAGTCCTATATTTCATCCTCATGGACTTAAATTGAATCACGTATATTCTGTAACTACAGGTCTATAAGTTTACTCCACTGCATCTATAAACGTTTCAACAAAAAAAAATCACCACTGACTGGATCACTAGAACACTCGAAGAAAACTAACCACGGGAATAAGCTGGATTTACAAAAAGCTACTCGACCATGGACCATCACCATTCAATAAATCAGCTGAAAGAGAAAGCAGCAGAATACAAAGTGTCACTCGCTGTAGCGTTTATAGACTTCAAAAAGGCATTCGACTCCGTAGAAATTCCCATGGTCATGAAGGCCATCACTCTACTAGAAGTAGACCTTGTATACGTCATAGTACTGTCACATATATACAATCACAGTAACCCCTTCATCAGACTACATACTCTAAACCCTTCCAGCTCCAAAAAAGAGTAATACAAAGTGATACCATCTCACCCAAACACTTCACAGCCTGCCTTGAGATGATATTCTGTAACCTGGACTGGGAAAATGGAGGAATCAAAATAGACGGCGAATATCTGAGCAAACTCAGATTTGAAGACGACATCGTCCTTTTCAAAGAGAACCTACACAACCTCCAATGAATGCTAGATGAACTGAACGAAGAAAGCAAAAAAGTTGGCCCACACATTAACCTCAGTAAGACACAAGTTATGTGCAACAATCACATCGAAAATAAGGACGTCACAGTCAAAATCAAAGTTGCAAACTACGGGAAGGTAGACCACTACATCTACCTAGGACTCAAATCTCCATGAAACCCACGAAAGAGGAAGAGATCAAACGAAGAATCACCCTATTCAACGTTTTTAATAGATTCTATGATGTCTCAGACTCCCGTTTTCTTCCTGATATACTGTGCTGTCTTGTGATCTATCCATGCAAATTTTAGCATTATTCTCTCATACGTGCGTTGCATGCTTCTCAGTTTGCAAGTCTGTCTCTTGGTTACGTTCCATGTTTCAGATCCATTGGTGACTATCAGGAGAATGCATTGGTTGTATACTCTTCTTATGGATTAACAAAAAAAGGCCCTGCCCCCCATTTTCAACCAAGCCTTATCATCTTAAAAATATGAACGTGATGTACACGGTCTAGTTCGTCACACCATCTCAGTTTCTTCAGGCTACAGTTTTGCAAATGATCTCTGGGAATCCGTGCTGTGATATCCAGCAGTTGCCACACACTCTTTCAATATGATCAGTACATCGCCATTTGATATTTCAAATGGATTCTTTGATTTCTCAGTCCATTGATCTCTCTGTGGTGTTTAGTATGAGACTCTCCTATGAATATTGCATAGTCCATAGTTTGAGGGTTAATTTTTTGGTTATATTCCATGTTTCAACTCCATAGGGAATTATCGGGTGGATGCATAGATTGTATACACTTATCATTCAGCCACTTAAAACTAACGGGAAATTGTCTACCAAGGATAAATTGCAAAGTACACCTCTTGAGACTTCAACCTCTGAACCGAATGCCACTTCCACTCTACAAAACAGCCTGAAAAGTTCACTTTCTGGGCTACCATCAGCTGCGTCGTCTTGTACTCCTAATCGCTTCAAAACACTGAAATCAAGAGCAACAACCCTGAAACTGCGAGGAGACAAATCTGGACTGCGAGGGGCTTATGGAATTAAGAGATGCGATCTGTCAGCCCCACCCTCTTGAGGGCCAGCACTGGCAGGAGGATGATGCAGGCTCTATCATTGCCAATGCAGCGGTCTCACAGTACATAAGCTCACCCAGTGATGAATCATTGTAGACTGAATGACCACATGGGAGAGGGTCTGTTTATGCATACGTAGTGGAGTCCCCTCAAATTGCTTTTGTGTGCGTCTGCGAATGTGTGTTGGGTATACTTCATGTATATCAGCACGTATTTCGAATTCTGCTTCTCATGTCGGAGATCCTCTCCAGTTTGAAAGATTGGCGCAACAAACTTATCAAAATATTGGTTCATATCTATCCGTCTGTCTCAGTCTATCTATCTATCTATCTATCTATCGTGGTTTGGTAATAATCTATCGGTCTATCATTGTCAGTTATATCCATCTATCTATCAATTTATCGATCACTCTATATAATATCTATCTATCTGTTACGGTCTGCTGATATCTATCTATCTATCTATCTATCTATCTATCTATCTATCTATCTGTTACGGTCTGGTGATATCTAACAATCTATCTATCTATCTATGGACAAATGAATAAATCTATGTAAGTATGTATGTATGAAAGGATGGCTGAATCTATCTATCTATCTATCTATCTATCTATCTATCTATCTATCTATCTATGGACAAATGAATGAATCTATGTAAGTATGTATGTATGAAAGAATGGGTGAATCTATCTATCTATCAATCAATCTATCTATCACAGTCCGATAATCATATATCCATCTACTCATCTATCTATGCATATATCTATCACAGTCTCTTTATTTTATTCTCTACTTATCTATCTCGTATCTTTTTTTGCTATTTGGCCAACAAGAGACAAATGTTCACGAAATAATCTCTTAATGGATGAATTGAGATTTGATTAATCCATTAGCAAACATCATTCTACCTGGCTTAGCAGGCATCATTATAAGCATCGTGGTTTACTCTGATCTTTAATGGATTCTCGAGAAATTTATCTTTTGTTAGTAGCAATGACATAACTGAACACACACACAAAAAAAAATTGAGATCTTGGCGTAGTTTTTAATGGAGTATTAGTGAAATTACTATTGAGTAATCGAAAAACTTCGTGTAGGGTGTTTTTTTTTCCTTGTTTTTTTTCATCCTTCATAGCATAAGTCTTTCCGTGGCGATGTGCGCGCACAAACATACGATTTCATTTCTTGTGTTGAACCTTAATACAAACAAGGTCTGATTAATCACCCTGTAGAAACCGTCACGTAAGTAAAGTATTTTACCAGCTTGTCTTGTTGAGGGTGATCAATAGGAAAAAAATTGAAAAAAAAACAAAATTGAGGGAAAAATGGGGATTGATTTAAGAATTAATTTTTTCGTTTTTTGCGGTGCATTGATCACGGTAAAAAGTCTGTACTTTCAAAAAGAAATAAATAAATGAAAATAAGCGTAAATGCTGCCTTACATAAACCAAAGGATAAATGCAGCATGTACTCATATTGTAAATTGACCCCCTCTTTTGAAAACTCATTTTAGCTTGGAAAATCTAAAAGAAAACCAAAAAACAAAAGAGCTTTCCTGTAGGCATATTAAGAAGTGAATGTTTGAAATTTCAGTCGTCTGCATCTGTTAGTGAGTCTGGTACGCATTTTACAATGTATAAGATGCACCACTAACCAAGATGAATCTCAGTTTTTGCAGACATATTTTTGAGAAAAAAAACACCACTTTTCTTCCCTGATCATCAAATCTTTCCACACTGTTCGGTTATTTTGTTTATTCTCATCCTTATCTATTAAAATCTATAATAACCCCTACAGCAACTGGCAGTTTTTATTATTTGCACAGCGTAGAACAGCGTTCGCCTCCAAAGAGAGAATTTAGAAAGAAAGGGAACGTCTTCTATGCCGTAAAACTCAGTACTCACATAGCCAGCTAGCGAAACTTACTTAAAAACTGGGGAAATCTTTATTGGCCGCTTTGCTAACAGTTCCGGCATTTTTCCAAGGTTTTATTTTGTAATTTGAATTCTCTGAGCAATTTTTTAAAATAATAACTGGTCATAGTTAGGCTTTCTTAAAATTTTGAATGCATTTTTGATAGTGAGCATCCTCAACAAAAGCTGTCACCATAACTGTCATCATTGGGATCTTCCGTTTTCAAGCTGGTCTGACTGGCTGGCTAGCTGGCTGGTTACACACACACACACACACACACGCACACGCACGAGCACACATATATGATACAAATGACACACACACACATATATATATATGATAAAGATCATGGATGCAATATAATATGACATAATATCCGATGTGTGATGGGCATTTTTTATAAAGTGCTTGATATATTCAGCATCAAACATTTAGTTGACTAAGAGTGGACTTTGAGTCTAATGGAGTAAGAATTTGTTACGCAACCACGTTTATCTACCTGCACCGTTGAGGCTAGTTCTAGCAATTTATTCGCCGAGGGTTTCCAAACAGGACAGAAACATATATATATATATATATATATATATATACATATACACAAACATGTTTATGTATATATATATATGTATATACATATATATATGTGTGTGTGTATGTGTATGTGTATATGCGCGTGTGTGTGTGTGTGTGTGAATATCTACTGAACAAACACCCCAAAAAAATAGGATATATATACATTCGTGTTCGTAGATTGACAACCTGGAAGTGGAAGATCCGGGAAGCAAGTATGTTATATATCATTTTTTCTATTATCATAAAGATAGGTTTGATGCATTTCGTCCAATTTGTGCCAGCATTTTCAAAAGCACTCAGCGATGCAGAAAACTATTGCAAATAACCAGCTGGTTACTTGATTGAGTGTGATACTGAATTGAGGGAAATATTGGAGTACGTGCTGGCGTTGGTTATTTAGCACATATTGCAAGAGGAAATACAACAAAAGATTGAAAACCGACGCTTTTTTTGCAATTCTGATGCAAACTGACTCGATCATCTTTCCAATCATTAATTTCATTATCATGAAGATAGGCTTGATGCATTTCGTTTGACATGTTTGTGCCAGCATTATCAAAAGCACTTACCGATGAAGAAAATTGCAGCAAACATTGATTGATTGTTTACATGATTGTGTCTGATAATGAATCGCAAGAGGAAAGAAAACAGAGATTGAATAAAAAAAAGACGTTTCTTTTGCAATCAATCAAATTGCAAAATAATTTGATGATTTTCACAATCGCTTCCTTTGTTACCTGAGGGACCTACAAATTTTATCTATAAGCAAAATTCATTCTTTCGTTTTCTTGTTATGATGAACTTTTCAGTCCAAGTTTGGAGTTGACTTTGTTCCTTTACTGTTACAACAACAACAATCCTCACCAAATTTAGTGGATTTAACTTCACATTACTTACATATCTTCAAAATTTCAGAAAAGAAAAATCTTGTGGACTTACGTTAAATAAGCTACCCTATCAGTCGCAAGGATCAATTCCTGTAGCAGCCTCATTTTCTCTAATTGTTTATTCTATTTACGTTGTCTAGATCAGATGATACATTTATCATGTAACAACGGGAGATCATCTCAAATGAGTTCCTTGGTAATATAAAGCAATTCATAATTCATATATATATATATGGTTCAGATATAGTTGGCTTTGGTCAGCTAACAATGTACAGGGTTTTCCTCTCCGTTGCTGCGAGCTAGCCAGTCAAAGCCCATCCGTCACCAGAATAATCAAATATAACTTTTAATGACGAGATCCCAACAGAGAGACATTGGATACCATTTTTTTCAAATCTTTGGCCATTGACCTAGCCAACAACTGATCACTGTGGTCACGTGATAGAAATACAATGCTTTTATCACTGAGATAACGAGATTCATAATTATCTCTGTCGGAATACATATCCATTTCTTGATAATATAATTGTCTGCGTTGAAATGAACAAATAGAGCAGATATAGACCGCGAAGAAGCAAAATGAAAATTTGACGTCAAAGCAGTTATTTTGGCCTCCTCATCAACGGTGACTGTTCAGCTCAATGGTACGAAAAACGCTACATCGAAGAGGCTATCCCATCAATCGCTTGGTTGATTCCTGTTGTGGTCAAATTTTCTTTGATTGTTTATAATACTTAAGCTGTCTAGGCCAAATGGTACATTTACCGTATACTAAAGGGAAGTCATTTCAAGAAGAATTTCAAAATAACATAATACAATCATTGAAAAAAAACTTTATGTAACCTGTTTCAGATAATAGATACGTAATATAAAATGATATCAATATACAATATACATAAAACCTTATATAAAATATAAAATCAAATGTATGGCATAAACTAAGAAGGGGGGTGGTGTTTGATCATCTAATTTGATGCCATATTTATATGAGCGTATTTTTAAATCCCCAAAACCGTCACATGGTAAACATTTGATGATCCCAATGAAAGGCAATTTATTCATTGAACCATGATAAAAAAAAAGTGTGTGTGAAACGTGGAGAAAATCATTGATTTGACAGAGAAATAGGTAACTGAAGTGACACACAATTTGAAAAGTTTTCTTAATGTTTAGTGTTTGAAGCTGTAAAGCATTTTAGACTATACATATACACATATATATCCATCTATCTATATACATATACATATACACACACATATATATATATATATATATATATATATATATATACATATATATATATATATATATAGAGAGAGAGAGAGAGAGAATATATGGTACAAATCAGGCTAGCAGTATAACATGATATAATGATATATCAATATTATAGAGCCACTTCTGAATTGTAATGGATTTATTTCATAGAGTGCTCGATGAATTCAACTTTTCCTCTTGAAGCTAAGTAGAGCTGGAAATAAATAAATAGTAGAACATGGATTCGCTACACAAACTAGCTCATGTTTCTGCCCTCTTCAGGCCTCACCAGGCGAATCTACATTCTACTATTTATTCATATATATATATATATATATATATATATATATATATATATATATATATATATATATATATATTTATTCATATATATATATATATATATATATATATATATATATATATATATATATATATCGATGCAGAATCTTATTCAGCCGGGTCTCTTTTCTGCATCAGCTGAAGGAGAAAGTTTGTCGGCTGAGGGGAGCTCTTACCTTGTATTCATGCCTTCTTTCGTCTGAAGTTGCCCCGTGCATGATTTCGGAACGGGATGTTTCTTGGCAGACATTTTGTCGCTATACTTCACCGTTGATTGCCTTTTTGCATACTGTCATACATACATACGAGTTTCATTTATCATTCCTGAATAGTTACATTGTTTTCTTTCTTTTTTGTTTTTTAGTTGAGATAAATAGTGCAAAAAAAAGAAGTACAGTCTCGTAAAAAGATTAAAGATATTCCAGTTCTTGACTACAGGCGAAAGTAATCGATAAATGATTTGATCAACTTTTACTCTTAAATGGGACTTCAAAGTGAATCATCCGAGATCAGTTCAAAAATGATAATTGAATTTTCAGATTTGAAAACAATGACTCGTAAGTCCGGTTAGTCACTAAAACAAACAACAAAAAAAAAATACAAAAACATCGCTTGACCAATTCCCTTTTGGCAGCAAGCAATATTGGGAGTGATTAATTAAAAATTTGGAAAAAGAAAAAGATAGGATCAATGAATATGTCACTAATCTTGTTTTGTTGAGCAAAAATCACTAACAGTGTGAATTTTGAAAATAAAAGCGTAAGTTATGCTGGGTATAGACAGATTGAGTAGTTTAGCATAAACCTACATTGCAATTGTATCCCTTTCTCTAAAAACTTATGGGGGCTGAAAAAAAAACAACTTTTTTCTTGACTTAATCAGGATAAAATATTTACATTTAGCTTACTAGCTACATCCACTTTAACGCTGAAAAACCCATGTTGACAGTTTATGTTGAGATTTTTTAGTATTCACTCGTAGGATATATATATATATATATATATATATATATATATATATATATATATATATATATATATATATATAATGTGAACTATTAGAATTGAGACATACTGAGGAGCGAAAGAGTATAGAAACTAAGTTCATCAATCCATAAATGTTTTTCAATGACGACCTAGACATGTTTCGGGAGGTATTCCAATCTTTTGAAGCGTGTACTGTGTGAGTGTGTGTGTGTATGTGTGTGCGTGTACCATTTGATGGTTATAAGTTTACTGTTGAACGTATGACCACCATTAGATGCTCTGCTTCGAGAGCAAAAAAATGGGATTTCATCTATCAGGTTCTGTGGGGCTTAGTTCAGTCTGTGATGTAGTCTGTCGTGTTAGTAGCAGTAGTAGGTCCTGGAAAGGACATAGGGTGTCTGGATGAGAGGGAAGTGGTTTAGTGTTAGATTTTGTCGGTTGGTTAGGGATAGTATTGATTGTGGGATGAACTTCATATGTATCTACCTTACAGGTCATTGGAAGCATGTTGGCTCTGACGTTTAAAATAAACTTTGGACAAGAAACGCCCATCCTCACAAAACATGAGGAAAAAAGCTATGTTCATCCCGATGATACACGTCAACATACCGCTTGAGTGACCAAAGATTTGATAGAGGTGTTCGTCGGGAGAAACTGACTTTTCCAAAATATTCTCCTGATCTTGCTCAGAGAATAATCATTTATTTACGTGACATGTTTCGCTTTCAAAAAAAAAAAGAAAGAAATTTCAACTTGTAGAAATTAGATTTTAAAAAGGGTTTTGATGGATAGAGTAAGGGTATTTGGGGATGATGAAGTGGGATTCTGATTCTGATGTATATATATGTAAATGTGTGTGTGTGTGTGTGTGTGTTTATAATGGTAAACATATTTGTACAGTCTGTGTGTGCGTTGCTGCTTTGTTTGTATTAATGAGTGTATCAATAGATCACGTTCATTTGTGTTATTGTATCGTATATACCAATGAAATACTATTTTCGGGTGGGTATATTGTGATATTTATAGGATATATACTCCTACTACTGAGCTAATCATCATCATCATCATCATTCTTTTAACGTCTGTCGTTAGACATACACCATCCCTTGGATTCGCCAAAACTCTCTATCGTCGGCGTTGTGGAGCCAGTATTTTCTAAATTTGTCAAGTTCATCTCTCCATCTTGTATTTTTTCGACATCAGTTTCGCATATGATCTCTAGGGGTCCGTGTTGTGGGTCATGATGTCGATCAGTTGTCTGTAATTCTTGGAACAAGGCCTGGCAATTGCAATTTGAGATTTCTAATGGATACAATGATGTGTCTGACTCCCGTTTTCTTCCTTATATACTTTGCTGTCTGGTGATCTCTCCATGTGAGGTTGAGAATGATTCTCTCATGTACGCATTGCATACTTCTCAGTTTGCAAGTCTGTCTCTTGGTTAGGTTCCAGATTTTAGTTCTATAGGTGAATATCGGAGGATGCATTGGTTGAATACATTTCTTTTTAGGATTATTGGGATCGACTTGTTTTGGCACCTGTAATTCAATGGCCCAAATAACTGTTTTTGACTTAAATTCTCATCTCGCATATTCGTGATCTAGTCGTCTCTTTCAACGCGAATGTAGTAGGGAAATGCACAGTCGCATTGAAAAAAATTGAATAGACTGCAAATAAACAAGATGAGAATTTGTGTTGAAAGCACTTATTTGCGCCCACTTGCATCGCTGGTAGCTGTTTAGCTCAATTGTAAGAGCAACGGTACGTTGAAGTGGCTACCCTATCGGTAGCAGGTTTGATACCTGCAGTTGCCCAATTTTTATTTAAATTGTCTATTCTGATTATGTTGTTCAGGTGATACATCAACCGTGTGATTATTTGAGATCATTTCAAATAAGAGTTTCTAAATAATACATCGCAATTTATAATTCATTCTGTAGAATCTCAAACATCCATTTGATACATAACTCCCACATTGAAAGGAAGGAATAAACTGTGAATAAACAAGAAGAGAAGTTGGATTGAAAGCAGTTATTCAGGCCTTTGCTTTACTGGTGACTGTTTAGCTCGTTGGTAAGAGCAACGCTACTTTGATATGGGTACCATATATATATGTGTGTATATATATATATATATATATATATATATATATATGTATATATATGTATATATATATATGTGTGTGTGTGTGTGTGTGTAGGAATGGAGCGCGACGGGTGGTCTCCCTCGTTAATGAATGGACATATATATATATATATATATATATATATATATATATATATATATATATATATATATACATATAGGTAGATATATATATATATATATATATATATATATATATGTATACATATATATGTCAATACAGTAACGAGGGAGACCATCCGTCGCGTTCCATAGGAATGGAATGCGACGGATGGTCTCCCTCGTTACTGACATATATATATATATATATATATATATATATATATATATATATATATATATATATATATATATATATATATATATGTCCATTCAGTAACGAGGGAGACCACCCGTCGCGTTCCATTCTTTCCGATACTTCTTTTTTAAAGATAATCTTATCCATCTTCTTTTTCTTCTTAAATTATATTCTAGAAATAAGGTTCCTGTTTCTTGTGGGCTCTGGAGAACGTTTTAAGGCTTCCAGCTGATTCACAGGTAATCAGCAAGACTATAGCCTATCCTTGATTATCTATATTGTAACCAACATGTACTCTATCAATATTCCTGGTTACACCTGACAGCTACCGGCAGACTTCATAACCCACTGAGCAAGTCTGTCCGTCTTGTGTGAGATTATAAATTGCTTACCCAGAAAACCTTAGACAGCAGAACACAATATATGTAAATAAACACACACACATACAGAGACACACACACACACACATATATATATATATATATATATATATATATATATATATATATATATATATATATATATATATATATACGTACATATACACTTATATGCATATACATAGGTACATAAATACGTATATATATATATATATATATATATATATATATATATATATATATATATAAAGCATTTACCTTTTGTCTTTCCATTTTGGTCGAGCATTTCTTTTCAGTCAGGCTTAATGTCACGACTTTTCAAAGACAGCCAAAATTCCTCAGACAAGCGTCTGCTCTACTAAATGTACGTGATTCAGTAAAACCTATCCCATGTCTTTTACATCACCTAAGGCTCTCTCATTTATTGAACTAGCCCAAGATTCAGAGGTGGAACAAACGTGTTGATTCTAATGATATTAACTTTCGCACTTAAAGGTCAGAGAGCGTCGTTAGTACAGTGGAATGGTAGCCGCGAGGTGAAAATTTACTTTCCAAGTGACAAATTGAATCTAACTTCTATAGATGTGAGCGACTCATTTTGAGTATTCACTTTTTTTTTTTTTTTTAAGAAACTTTGAAAAACTATTATTTATTGAAAACGACTTGCTTGAGTGAAGGAATGGATTAGGTTGCAGCGTCATGTTACAGAAAGGAATACTTAGAGAGAGAGAGAGAGAGAGGGAGAAAAGAGGAGGGGAGAAGGAGGACTTGAAGTTGAAGTTGGAGGACGGAAAGAAAGGTAGAGGAAGATAGGGGTAGCTGATGGAGAGAGTGGTGTAAAAGGAGAAATAATGTAAAAGATGAAGAAGAAGGAAAAAAGGAAGAAAGAAGAAGAAAAAGAAGAACAAGAAAAAAAGGAGGAGAAGAAAAAGGGAAGGGATGAGAAGAAGAATATGATTAAGAAGAAAAAGAAGAAGAAGAATGACACAAAAAAAGGAGGAAAAAGAAGTCAATATGCAAGGGGAAAAGACAGCATTAGCGTGAGTAAGGTTGAAAAAAGCGAAGAAGAATAAGAAGATTGAATTAAAAGAAAGAGAAAAAAATATAGATCAAAGAAAGAAAATAAAGAGAAGGAAGGAAGACAGAATGAATAAAAAAACAGAAGGAACGAAATAAGTCGAAATAAACAAGGAAAAAAGATTATCTACATAACAGAAGAAGAAGAAGAAGAAGAAGAAGAAGAAGAAGAAGAAGAAAAAGAAGAAGAAGAAGAGGAAGAAGAAGAGTTACTATGAAGTAGGAGAAGAAGAAGAGGAGGACAGAAAACAGAGAACAGAGTAGAAGGAGAGAACAAGGAAAAGAAAGACTAAGAGGAAATGAGGTAAATACTGAAAAAAAGAAGAGAGAGAGGAGTGAAAGAATAAAGGAGATGAGAAAAAAACGAATGAGAAAATCCAAAAAGTAAAACAAAGGAGAATGGAAAAGACCAAAAGAAAGAGAGAAAAGAATGAAAAAGAAAAATATAGAAAGAGGAAACAGGGGAAAGGAAGAGAATAAGAACAAAACAAGGCACAAACAAGAAAGAAAAAACTGAGAAAAGTACATTGAGGAACGATTGGATATAGAAAGACAAGAATCAAGAGACAACCAAATAACAAATGGTAAGGGATATGAAAAGAAAGAAAGAAAAAAAACAGAAAGGAAAAAGAAAAGAAGGGAAAAAAAAGGAAGACAAAGTAAAACAGAAAAGGGTGTTAAATAAAATGATATTATCATTATGCTGATGGTGATTGTTGTTGTTAGACATAAATGATATTTATATCGTTGTTGTTAACTTCCAGTAAAGTGCATTATTGGATTGTCTGTTACGATCATTCTTCAGAGTTTAATAAATACTTTTGTACTATTCGTACGTGTCGGCTTCATCTATTCCTAATATGATTTGCCGCCAATATTATCCGTCATTCTGACCTGAAATGCTTTTGATCTCAACCTAGATGAAACAAAGAGAAGTTCATAAATAGAGGAGCAGAACATTTTAAAAATACACTAGACCTGGTGATGGGGTCCTAAGTGCCTTCTGTGTTCAACACTGCAATAGATGTGCGAACTTCTCGGCACTCGCATGATTGGTCTAGTCAACCAATGGGAAGACAAAACAACTCCGGAGTCAATCTCATTTCATCAAGCCTCAAAGTTCAACCTCAATTTTGTTTTCCTTTTTTCTGGCTTATTGGTTCTGATCTAAGTGTTGGATCTACGCCCTGCCATTGACCAAGGTGTGAAATTTGCACTTGGATAACAAATGGGCCGGGAGGAGTTGACGGTTGCGTCGGTCCAAATGCACCGGAGCAACGTCGTAGCCGAGGAGAGATACTGAAGCTCTGTATAACTGAGCGCATTGACCCTGTAGATTTGTACAAGGACCTCAAATACCTTTTCGGCCCGGTTGTGGGACTAAAGTAGTTTGCATGGGGGTGATGCTGTTCAATTGCTCTGATAGAGATTGCTTGGGCTTGTCGTGACGTCTACACGACATTAGTTGCGGGGACTGGAGCAATTTTTATGAGTGCTCCATCCCACATTAAAAACGACCTCGTCTTACATTTTGCTCGTATGGAAGCAGGTTTGAGTGAGACCTCTGGAGTTGAGAAAAGGCTGGTCGGAAAGACGAGTCATCAAGGTTCTTAAAAGGGCAGTTACTTGGGTTGACGTTTTGCTGATTAGACCAACGTTACCAATAGGTTCGTTGGTGCCCTCTAGTCCCCTAAAAACACCCCAAATTGAATCCGCCTAGCCGTCCTGTTAGGGAAACCAGCTGAGATTTTTCTTCTTCAGCCAGTGCCAGCGGTTACTGCTCATATTTTTCACTCTTCTTCTTTTTTTTTCAATAAAGATAAGAAAAAAAATGAAGTAGAAGACATTCTCAAGAAGAAAACAACAAAAGAGGAAAAATAAACTAAAGAACGAAAATAAGGAAGAAAGACATAGAGATTTTTAAAATGAAGTAACAGAGGTAAAAGAAAAATAGACTCGTATAGAGAAAAAAGAAGAAATCGAAGAAAGAATATATTGAAACAATGATCATAGAAATTTCATCAAAAATCAGGACTATGGGACACACACGTACACAAACATATATATATATATATATATATATATATATATATATATATATATATATGATGAAAAAATGGTTATATGATCCGACAGAATGATTGTAAACTGCGTTACATCATATTGAAACTCTTTTTTTGAAATAGCCTCCCGTTATTACATGGTGAACATATTATTTAGCTTAAACAACGTAAGTAGAATAAACAATTAGAGAAAATGAGGCTGTTGCAGGAATCGATTTTAAATATAGGATTCTTAATTTTTCTTCTAGACAGAGTGTGCAATTTTTCGAGGTTTTCTTGTAAAATGTAATCTGTATGACCATTTTATACATTTCATTATGTAGTTATAGATGTTTTTCCTTCTTTATATATATCTTACACAATGTGTTTCGAGATATGTATTGCTGCATATTTGAGTTACATGTGTTTTTAATAACGATTTCCGTCTGCAAATGCATACGCAAGCATATTCCATATTTTAATATAGAGGCTCGGATTTTGTTTAATTATATGAAAGTGTTCAAAAACAGATTTCCCAAAACGAATTACGACGCCAGCACGCAACTCCCCTCTTCATCAACTTTCTTGATTAGTTGATAGAATATTTCCCTCTCCATGTACACACACACATATAAATATATACATATATACATATATATATATATATACATACATATATATATATATATATATATATATATATATATATATATATATATATATATATATATATATATATGAGTATTATATTGTTTTTATAACAAAGTTTAAAAAAACAGATTTCCCAAATTGAATTACAGCATCAACACGCCAGGGCTTCCAGCATCAACTTCCTACAATAACACTAATAAAATTGTTCTCCTTTCATAGAAATGCAATCATATACCCGTCAAAAATGACGGTGTGGGTAATGTTCGGATCGACACTGAGGACCCTAAAGCTATTTCATTGACTAAATTTTTTTTTTCTTGTAATTCAAGTATCATAATTTTCAGATTTCTTCTAATCAATTCAAGATTGAATATTTCTTTCGAACATTTTTTTTCAACATTAGGTACTTAGGAGTACCATCAGGCCCAAAAGAGTTAAAGAAAAAAAAATGGCTCCTTTGTTGGTTCAAAACAAGATGAAGGTATGATTACTTCCAAAAGGTTGCGTATGTAAGTAGAAAGGGAAAAAATGGAATTCTTGGTCGGGCTGTGTAGTTAGCAAACGTCAAATGGTAGTCCTTCTCTCGTTTATAGCAAGTATAGGCTTTGAAGAATGAGCGCGCGTTTCTTACGATAACTTGGTGAAAAAAACAATGTCTGCCCAACCCTGTATGTTTCATTGTGTCATGGTGCACACGAGATTTAGAACATTGAGCTCCTAAATTGGCTTTGGAATCAAAGGTACAATAACACAACATACATAGA
The DNA here is from genome assembly GCA_963457665.1 of Thysanoteuthis rhombus. NCBI lineage: Eukaryota > Metazoa > Mollusca > Cephalopoda > Oegopsida > Thysanoteuthidae > Thysanoteuthis > Thysanoteuthis major. Next base: position 33,796,959 of record OY735224.1, read on the forward strand.
GAATCTTTGATTGAATGTAAAAATGTTTAAATAAAGGGCTGAGGTGTCAATTTTCTTCGGCTGGACACCTTTCTTTGATCTTTATCTTTTTCAACCCACACATGCATGCCCACTCATACACACACATACACACCCACAAACACACACACATACACACACACATACATACATACATATATGTATATATATATATATATATATATATATATATATATATATTATAGTACAAATCGGAAATGCATAATATAATGCAATATATGATGCATGATAGTTTTAGTGAACCGAAGAGACTTAAACAGGGCAGAAACATAAACTTGTTTGTCTGGCGGATCCCCACTCTAATATATATATATATATATATATATATATATATATATATATATATATATATATATATATATATATGTATATATATATATATGTATATATATATATATACATATATATATATATATATATATATATATATATAAACATTGTCCATCATTTCTAATGAAAGATGTGTTTACAATGCTTCAAATATATATGTATATATATATATATATATATATATATATATATATATATATATATATATATATATATATATACGTATGTACATGTGCTTGTGAGTTTCTGTGGGGGTGCAAATATTTTGTGTGTGCATGTGTGTGTTTCTGAGTACATATTTATATATATATATATATATATATATATATATATATATATATATATATATATATATATATATATATATATATATATATATATATAGATAGATAGATAGATAGATAGATAGATAGATGGATGGATGGATGGATATATATTTTGTATGTGTATGGATTAAGAAATGGATATATGATCCGACGGTTAATCATGGATTCCAATATATTATATAGAAACTTCACACGATTATTGTATCTCTTGGCCAAAACAACGCAAATAAAATGAGCAATGAAAGGAATGCAACTGCTGCAGGAATCGGACAGCCGATTGGCTAGCCACTTGAACGTAACATTGCTCTCACCATAGAGCTAAACAGCTACCGGTAATCCAAATCCTCAACCAACTGTTTTCATTCAAAGATTTTCATCTGGTTCATTCTCAGTCTATATCTGCTCTATTCATTTATATGCACACGATAGTTTCGTTTTAAGAAATGTATACATGATCTGACAGAGGGAATTTAGATTGCGTCATATATAGAAACAGTTATTTGAAATAATTTTCTTCCATAACACGGTTAATGTACCACTTGACCTAGACAACGTAAATTGAATAAACAATTAAGTAAAATGGGGCTTCTGCAAGAATATTTCTGTGTATGTATTGGGGGCTGGGTTGGTGGATCAATAAATCAGTCTCCTATCAATCTATTTAGCTAGCTAGCTAGTGACGTTCATAAAGGTAAATTCACATACGCACATTTGTGTATATTGATGGTTCTGTGCCAGAAGAAACATTGCCTAAACAATACATATATAAAAGGATAATTACATGACTGAAATCAAGCTGAAGAATAGATAAAGGAAAGAGACCATAATTCAAAGGATAACAAGTCCGGTGAGCCATTCAATAGCAACTCTTACGTGACCAACGTCCTTTGGCAGCAAGTTGTACCTGGGGAGTGATCAATTAAAAATCGGGAAAAAAGGAGTGACCAAAGTATAAGTTACCTCCATCGCCTTTTTGTAGGTCGTGATGATTAAAAAATCAGAATTTTCACACAGGCGAACGTGAATGCTGCTGGACATAAACAGAGGGAACAATCTGGCATAAACTGATATTGCAAATTGAACACCCACCAACTAAAACCAATTTAGGGAACAAATCGAAAAAACAACAACAACAAAAAAACTACTCATAATAAAGAGTGAATTGGAAGTTTGGTTTCAAGACGCAATAAGAGCAATTTGAAAATAAATTTGATTAAACAAATTAGAAATTAAATTCTGGATAAAATTTTTTTTTTCTAATATGACCTTCACACACATACTCACAAACACACACACACACACACACATCAAAGGTAGGATATCGGCCTCCGGTGTGAGGGTTTCAATTCTGCCTCGCGGTACTGGATGGGATAAAGTTTATTGCCACACTGATTTCGACGTAATACATCGAAACAGCTGTCTGTGGATGGTACAATAATTAATGCTCCTCTATTCAGGGTTGAGCACTCTTTAAGTGAGGTAACTCATCCATTGTAAGCTTATGCAATGCTCTTCCATCGGAATAGAGTACTCTGGTAGCTGAGGAGTTTGTGCGTAAATGAATACTTCACTTATATTCAGCCTAACTGACCACCCTGTTCCATAGTCAAGAGGTAGGATAATGGCCTCCGGTTCCGGTGTGAGGGTTTCAATTCTGTCTCGCAGTACTAGATGGGATAAAATTTAGAGCCACACTGAAGAGATGTAATATATCGAACCAGTTTTCTATGGATGACACAATATATACATATATATATATATATATATATATATATATATATATATATATATATGCAGTCTGTGATGTTTTGAAAATAAAAAATTCGGATTAAGAATTCGATTTTTAAACCGATCAAACAATTGTTTTTAGATAGTTCTTATCCCAATTTAGAACTCTTCGAATGTTGAACGTTCAAGCGCTCTAAACCCATTGTTGAAGTCTGTACGCTCAAGATATACATGCATAGCCAGCCAAACCAACTTGAAAACTGAGAAAACTCGTGTCGACAGTTCTGGCCGATGGTTTCTAAAAAAAAAGCGTACAGAACGATTAACAAAAGGCATCTTTTTGTGAGCCGTTGACGTCAAGTGTAATTGTTGGTGCTGTTGATAATAGAATTGGCAGTTATAGAACGGTTTGTCGATAAACTTTGGCTCGGGTCTCAAAAAAAGAGAAAAAAAAGAAAGAAAAATATCGGGTACGGTGGGTGGAGAATTATCTATTCAGTGCTGTTTCCCTTGTAGGCTTTCAATTTCCAAACTGTTTTTTTTCTCACCCCATTTCCCGACCAAGTATCGTATCTGCTTGTTTTGCAGACTGTACATAACAACTCCTCACCACTCACACCTATTCACACACCTCTTCTTTTTCTTTACTTCTTATCATCATCATCATCATCATCATCATCATCATTATTTTCCGTTTCTTTTTTTCCCTTTCCTTTGTTATACTTCTCTTCGACATCTTTTCTTTTCTTCTTCTTCTTCTTCTTCTTCTTCTTCTTCTTCTTCTTCTTCTTCTTCTTCTTATTATTATTATTATTATTATTATTATTATTATTATCATTATCATCATTTCCCATTTCTTTTTTTTCTTTCTCCCCGTTCATTTCTTTTCAACATTTTTCTTCTCTTGTTCTTTTTCTTCATCTTTTTTTTCATCTTCTTTTTCTTCTTCCCAGTTGAGCTTTTTTCTTTCTTTCTTTCTTTCTTCGTTTCCTTCTTTTCTACTATTACAACTACTACTCTCTTCATCTTTGCCTTCTTCCTTTCTTTTCCTGCTAAAAAAGACGCAACTGTTTTCCTTTTGTCAACTAGTATTACAACTTTCTCGAATCTAAAAACCTCTTTTAGAAATCACAGATTGCAAAAAGATTAATCAGAATAAATTATCATACATTTTTACTTCACAATAGACTCGCTATTACAGTCAATAACTGAACAATTGTGGTCGAAATTTGACGTCAGATAAAAAAAAACCCTATTGAACAATAGATATGTTCAGATTGAATTTCATTCAAGACATCACTGTCGTTTTCAACTGAAAAACATCAAGAATGAAATAAGAAGAACATCTAGAAAAATCTAGATTATTGAGAATCTTGATGTTATTAATGAACCCGTCAAAGCAGGACCCAAAAAGGCCAAAAGAACCCTTTTCTAAAAAACATATTTTATTGTTTTAGAAATGGCGGAGTTGAGTACTGATGCCAATTTTTGACTCTGTCTGTTGTAAAACGGTACGGCCAGGAGCGCTAGAACACATAGACGCATATACAAATACTCGCAAATATTTTTTTAAAGTGGAGAGAACCCTTCACCATCTTTGATGGCTTCAGTTTTTCAATATTAAAAGAGACTTTCTTTAATCTGATTGAAGTTCCATACTTGTTTAGTTACTCTGGAAAACACCATTGCTGACACAAGGTATTTGATGCTCGAATTAGAATAGTGGATGATACAATCATTTCTATCGCTAAATGCTGTTGTGTCTGAGTACACTGACGCCACGTGACTTCTATTGTACTATAAGATTTGAAAACAATTTTTTTATATGTATGAATAAGCATATTTTGTACTTAGGCAGCATATTGTCTATTCTAGCTTTTCTCCAAAACAAATATTGAAAATTGCTGATATTGTTTTGTTTGCAAGTTTTTCAAGATGACTGATGTTGTTATTTTTTTTAGTTGATTCAAATGGATGTAAGAATTTTCTGAAATAATACATCATTCACTCATTAGAACTGACGATAAGAAACAACATCAAAAAATCTAAAAAAATTACCAGAAAAATGGAAAGTCAAAAAATGTCTTGACTTCTCAATATATATATATATATATATATATATATATATATATATATATATATACATACATACATACATACATATACATATATATATACATACATATATATAAATACATACATATATATATACATATATATCAATACATATATATACATATATATATACATACATACATATATATATATACATACATATATATACATACATATATATATATATATACATACATACATATATACATACATATATATATATATATATATACATAAATATATATATATATGTACATACATACATATATATATATATATGTATGTATGTATGTATGTATGTATGTATGTATGTATCTATCTATATATATATATATATATATATATATATATATATATATATATATATATATATATATATATATATATATATATATATATTATGGCAAGGTGCCACCCGTTAAGCAAAGAACTGAAACCATATAAAATGTATATATGTATATATAACAGGGAAAAAACATCTACGAAGATTAAATAAATTGCATTGACAGATATTGGGAAATGGGTGACTGAAGAGGCAGAAAAAATCTATTGAAAAAGTTTTTCAATGTTTAGTTTCAAAAGCCGTAAAGTTTCCTAGACTTCATGCATATGTGTGTGTGTGTGTGTGTGTGTGTGTGTGTGTGTGTGTCTGAGTGTGTGTGTGTGCGTGTGTTTGTGTGTGTGTTAAGTGAGTCTTTGGCAGTAAAATCGTGAAATATATACATATATAGACAGAGACGGAGAGAGATAGACACGCACATGCATATACATATACACGCACTCATAAACACATACACACACAAGCATTTCGTTATTCTGAGAATTGAAATTCATCAAATATTTCTACCAGAAAATATTTTTTAATCAAATAATTTCTCACTAAAATCTCATTTCAAAGTCGAGTAACGACTGCATAAAATTACCTTTAATGCATGCGTGCACACACACACACACACACACACACATAAACACACATACACACACTCACACACATACACACGTGCGTGTGCACGCATACACACGTACATATTTAGACAGAGTCCATATTGTTTTTGCAAAAAAAATATATTTTTTAAAAAATGGGTAGGAAATTCATAATGTTAGATATCTTTGAAAAATATCTGCTGCCAACTTTGATCCTGTTTGATCATAATTCCATGGGTGCTGCTGCATTTACCTTTGAAAGATATACACTGCGTGTGTATGAGTACTCATATATACACACATATCTTCGTCAGGGGGTTCTGGTGCTTTGTATCTTGGGTGTACTGTACGCTGCAGATTCACAAAAAGTGTAATAATATTTTATTGTTTGTAAAAAGCAGTATACCGTAAAAGCCTTCTTAGTACGAAATAGGGAAATGGTCCTGATTGTAAGTTGTAAAGATTTAACCCCTCGCTCATCCAATGTTTGAAACGATGAACAAATAGAAAGAAATAAGATGATTAATAAAAAGGATTTTAGCGGTACATTTTAAAATTCCCGTAATCCCCGGATACATTCTAGAACTTAAAAAGTGATGTAAAATGTATTAAATATGTTTTTGAAACATAAGTCCTTATAATCTTCTTTTGCCACCGAGTATGACCCATCAGAAATTGTCACGATATACTGTTCAGAGATAATTTGAACAGCTTCGAACAATGGTGTCTAAAACAGCAAACAAACACGCTGAAGATGCGTGTA